>JBBPQZ010000086.1:0-28079 GCA_038092795.1 Boletus rubissimus
CAGGTACTGATCGCGAGTGAAAGACAGGGTATAGACTGAGACGTCGCAGGTGACTTTGAGGTGTCTAGCTTTGCTAAGGGATATCAAAAGCAAGTCCTCTTTGCTTCGGACGTCGGTGATATGGACGCTGCGGTTATGAAGACTGGCAAGGAGAAGGACGGATGCAAGATTGGAACCCCTCGCATCTGTAACGATCATCTTCTCAGTTGGCCACGAAGCGAAATGGGCTGCGACGGCAGAGATCCCTGGAGGGCCAGCAAGTTCGTGGAACGCTATGAACAAAGCCTTGACGTCGGGCTTGAATTCATCATTCAATGGTAGGGTTTGGCCATTGCCCGCAGCAACGCTCAATGCATAATTGCAGTATGCGTTGTTTGCAGCAATATTTTGGACGCGTTGCAAACTGCTGGCATCCGTGATCGATCCATCCACGCCATGAGGAAGAATCAAGCACGTGGTGAATCCAGCACAAAGAGCTGCCTTTGTTGCTTGATTAAAGTTGTCGTCACCGGACCCGGCGATAATCCGCGGGACAAAAGCAGCGACGTTGACGAGCCCTGGGAATACGTGTGTAAGATACGAGCTTTTAGAGTCGACATTCGAAACATCGAGCGGCAACTTGCGAACCAGAGCTTCAGCGAGAAGCTTGGCGTTTTTGACGTTAGTAATGAGCGGAATGGCGAAATCGACTGCCATCCTTCTCGTACGATAGCCTTTGCTCGCGTAACTCGCCGGACGACGGTAATTGTTCTTCGACGGAAGGTTGATATACATGTCAATCAGGTTGTTCGCCAGATGTTGAGTGAGTGAATATTCAGATTTCTGCAAGTCACTGCTTCCTTCAGGAAGCGTTTCCAAATACTGTGGAGGAATAAGTACAGCTTCGAGAGGCAGGTATCCCACTCCTACCTTGCAGGGAACATTATGTTCCGTCAGGAAATCTGCCGTCCCAGACGTAGCAAAGATGTTATATCCCGCAGCGTAGAGTTTCTGGACAGACGGGAGAATTTCTAGCTTCTCCCTATAGCTACCGACAGAGAACAAGATGTTCTTGTTTGGTGGAACGATGCCTGTTGAAATAAGGGCCTTGAGGTACGCTTCGTATTTGTCGCGGCCAAAACAAGCGACCTCGCCAGTAGAGGCCATCTCTACTCCGAGTACCGGGTCGGCACCAGATAACCGACTAAAACTGAATTGTGGAACCTTGACGCCAACATAGTCCGAGGGAAGACCAGGATCGGGGTAGGGCTCAACTGGAATTCCAAGCATCACCTTCGTCGCCAGCTCAATTGCATCGATACCAGTAACCTTCGATACGAAAGGGAAGGACCGAGCGGCTCGCAGGTTGCACTCGATGACCTTGATCTCGTTGTTCTTCGCAATAAACTGGATGTTGAACGGTCCAGTGACGTTTAGCGCGTTTCCTATTTTTGCTGTTGCTTCTTCAATCTGCCGCACGGTTGCAGGATCGAGGTCTTGGGGCGGGTGAATCAATGTAGCGTCACCAGAGTGCACTCCTGCGTTCTCCACGTGCTCGGAGATGAAGTGCATGATCATCTGACCATCCTTGGCTACAGCATCCATCTCAATCTCCTTGGCCTGTTCAATGTATTTGCTGATGACGACGGGATGGTCACGGGAAACGGCAGTAGCTTGGGTCAGATAATTTGACAGATCGTCACCGGTAGACACCACATTCATCGCTGCACCGGAAAGAACATACGACGGTCGAACAAGAACAGGGTAGCCGACAGATTGGCAGAAAGTGAGCGCTTCTTCAAAACTGGTGAGTTCCTTCCACTGCGGCTGATCGACGCCAATTTCATCCAACATACGGGAGAACTTGTATCGATTCTCTGCGGTGTCGATCATCTCTGGTGACGTTCCGTAGATTTTCACGTTCTGGCGGGACAGGGGAAGGGCGATATTGTTCGGTTGCTGCCCACCCATCGACAAGATGACACCTCTGGAGTGTTCGGTGTCATAGATATCTAGTATCGTTTCCAGACTGATGTTCTCAAAGTATAAACGATCCGCCTCGTCGTAGTCGGTGCTGACCGTCTCTGGGTTGTAGTTGACCATGATCGTGGGGTAGCCTTGCTCGCGAAGGGTTCGAATAGCCCTGACTGCACACCAGTCAAACTCGACGGAGGAGCCAATTCGGTAAACGCCAGAGCCAAGCACCATGACTCCACGATCCTCGAACGAGATATCGTGTTCAGCTGCATTGTAGGTGGTGTAAAGATAGTTCGTGACTGCTGGGAACTCAGCGGCGACCGTGTCGATCTGCTTGACAAAAGGGGAGATCGACATTTCCTGACGGAGACGACGCACAGCAAGCTCGGTAGACCCAATGCAATTAGCAACCAGTCGATCGGAGAAACCTAATTGCTTGGCTTGCAACAGAGTCTCGCTAGTGATGGAGGAAATAGCGGAGTCTCTACTCGTGAGGTTAGGGTAGTGTAGTGACGGAGAACAGGACGAAAATTACCTTAGATGCATCTCCATATAATGGATGTTTAGAAGCTTCGACAGGAACCACTTGTCGATGTTCGTCATCTGCCAAATCTTGTCGACGCTATAGCCCAGATGGAAGGCGGAAGCGATGGCAAAGATACGCTTGTCAGTGGGATTCAAAAGCTCTTCGTCGATGTCCGCAACGAATTCGTTCTGTAAGGAGATATTCGACGTATTACCCGGGAGTGCAGGTGGCTAACCCACCTTTGCAAAGCCAAGGAACTGATCGTCGATCGCACGAATTGCCTTCTGAATCGTCTCTTCAAAATTCCTTCCAATACTCATGACCTCTCCGACACTCTTCATGCTGCTGCTCAGGAGATGACTGACACGATTGAACTTCTTGAGATCCCAACGAGGAATCTTGACGACGACATAGTCCAAGCTAGGCTCGAAACAGGCACTTGTCACTTTCGTCACAGTGTTCTTGATCTCATTGAGAGGGATACCAAGACCAAGCTTTGCAGCGATGAAAGCCAAAGGGTACCCAGTAGCTTTCGAGGCCAGTGCAGAAGACCTTGAGAGACGGGCATTGACCTGGAAGACGCATGAGAAAAGACCCTACCCCAAATTGGACCACAAACTTCGATGATACAGTATTCCTTCGAGAGTGGATTCAAAGCGTATTGTATGTTACACTCCCCGATCACTCCTAGGTGTCGAATGACGTTGATCGCAGTGGTCCGAAGCATGTTGTAGTCAGCGTCGGAAAGAGTCTGCGATGGAGCAACGACAATAGAGTCTCCGGTATGTATGCCAAGAGGATCAAAGTTCTATTCGGCAAGTCAAACAACGGCGGGAAATTCTCAAAAATAAGGCCCATACCTCCATATTACAGACCGTAATACAGTTATCCCGGCAGTCACGGACGACCTCATACTCGATCTCTTTCCAGCCTTTCATACTCCTCTCAACGAGGACTTGAGGGCTGGTTGCGAACGCCTTGCTACACAATGCGCGTAGCTGAGCCTCGTCTTGTGCAAAACCCGATCCCAGACCGCCGAGTGCGTAAGCAGCCCGCACGATTACTGGGAACCCAATCTCGCGCGCGGCAGCGATCGCCTCGTCGGGCGTTGTGGCGGTGCTGGACTGAGCACAGCGTTCTCCGATGTTTTCCATCGCCTGAGCGAAGAACTGACGGTCTTCTGTGGCGATGATTGTCTCGATTGGCGTACCAAGTACCTGTACGCCTAAAGCGGCAAACTCGTCCTTGAGCTTGATACCAACATTCAAGGCTGTCTGGCCACCGAAGGTGACATAGATACCGTCAGGTTTTTCGTACTTGATTATCTTTCGAACAAAGTCGGGGGTCACAGGGAGGAAGTAAACCTTGTCAGCTAGGCCCTTTGACGTTGCGATAGTCGCTATATTGGGGTTGACGAGGATCGTATATATTCCCTCCTCTTTGAGGGCCTTGATAGCCTGTGATCCGGAATAGTCGAATTCGCCGGCCTGTCCAATTGACAGACCACCCGAGCCTAATAGAAGGACTTTCTGGACTTTGGCGCGGGGGTTACGCTTTTCATTTTCCTCCTTTCGACCTCCAGGCAGAGAGATCGGACCGAGCGAGTTGGACGAGATGCACTCTTCTACGTTCTGAATGAAGACGTCGAAGAGGAACTCGGTGTCACGAGGTCCGGGTGTAGACTCCGGGTGGAATTGTACAGAGAAGAAGGGCCTGCTCTCGCAGTAGATGCCTTCATTACTACCATCGTTAGCGTTCTGGAACAGCTCCTTCCAGCCAGTGGGAAGGGTATCTGTGTCGACCTGGTAACCGTGGTTCTGGCTCGTGATGTAGCATCTGCCAGATAGTGCGTCCGTACACGGGATGTTGTGACCTCTATTACCGTACTTCATCTTCGAGGTTTTCGCACCAGCAGCAAGCGCTAGTAGCTGGTGCCCGAGACAAATACCGAATATAGGTCTATCTGCTTTTTGCATTGCACGCGAGAGCGCTGCAATTGTGACGGTGAGCATGGACGGATCGCCTGGTCCGTTTGAGACAAAAAGCCCATCGCAAGGTTCGGGATCCTCAACGAAATCATGGTCCCAGGGAACCACTTTCACCTCCACCCCTCGGTTCGTAAAACACCGTATTTGATTGTATTTCATCCCGACATCGACGGCGATAATGCGAAGGGTACGCCCCGAAGGATGTAAACGTGGTTTGTTAGTTGGCTTGAAGATTCGGGGGGATGTTAGTGATACAGCAGCGACCAAATTGTCCTGGTTGGGATCGTGGAAAGGGATGTCAAGATAATCCTCCCGCCAAGACAAGGACGCAGGCGGGGAGGACGCTCGCGAGACTGGCTGAGATTCTGGTACGAGCGAGCGCAAGCGGCCGCGGGGAGCCTCTGGTTTGCGCGCCAGAACTTTTGCAAGCATCGAACCATTCTCGCGAATCTTTTTGGTAAGCGCACGCGTGTCAACACCGTAGATGGCAGGGACACCGTTTTCTTTTAGCCAAGTCCCAAGAGAGGAGTTTGCTAGAAAATGACTGTAGTTGTCCGAGTATGAGCCGACAATCAACGCGGCGATGTGAATACGCGATGACTCGAATTCTGACGGTAAGTGGTCAAGGGAAGAATGGCGCTCCGGAACACCATAGTTGCCAACAAGAGGATAGGTGAGGATGAGGATTTGACCCTCATATGATGGATCCGTAAGTGACTCGGTGTACCCAACCATGCCTAGATGTCCAGTTGATATCCCACAGAGACGATGAGGTAAGAATATCTAACCAGTCTGAAAGACGCATTCGCCAGCTACACTCTTGTCCTCTGCACCAAAGCTGATGCCTCGGCAGGCAGTACCATCGGACAACTGTAGAACGGCGTCAAAGAGAGTGTGCCGAGCTGGGCTGGGAGCAAAACAGATGGGCTGCAGGGAACTCCCATTCACCTTGCTCACAGAACGCGATATGGCTGGTCGATCAAGATTGGCCATGGCTCTGGAAACTTGTTCAGAGGTCCTTCTCCTCTTTACCCTTCACCAAGGACGTGCAGTGTTTGGTGAAGAGGAAAGAAGAGAAGAAAAATTATCTCGACCGGGTCAGTTGGATGTAAGCATTTGTTGACATTTGTTTGCCGAATTCGCGAAGTTGTGGTCGTGTGCACATTAAAGATGGATCAGGCACAGAGGAGTACACTCCACATGGAACGCGATCCCAGTGGGAGCGCAAGTCTCGAGGGATACTTACGGAGATAATGTACAGGAAAATACGAAGAACGTGTAAGAAAGGGCCAGACAGCCCTATCGTCCTTCAAGGGATGTCATCTGAACCCTTGTAATTACCGTCGACGATGAATGTGGGGCTGCTGTATGGTCTCTTACGTCCTAACAACGCCACCGCATCTGCACACTCGGCCGTGTCAAAACTTTCCTCGGCGACGATCGCACCCGTCCGCTGATCTAAACGAAACGTAAGGCCAGCCAGATTATGCTGCATCCGTCGTTCGTCGTCGTACGGTAGCAAGAGTTCACCAAAACCAGACCGTGACGTCAAGGACACGATGGCAGCGATGGAACCAGGAGGACTCGTCAGCCATAACTTGCGACGCACTCGCCTGTGTAGGTAATGTACCACAAGCCCGACAAGCCCGATAATGATCACCAAAGAGGAAAGGATATGGGTTGGAAGCGCTCTGTGAACAACGATGAGACCAATGAGCTCGGAGATCGGACACTAGAAGCCTCACTCTACAAATAGACGTGGGATTTCAGATGTGAGTTGTGCGGGAATCGTTGAATTGTTCGCGAGGAAGTAATTGGCTTGGGCAGCGACGGCCAGATGCTGTGTCTGCGGACAAATTAGAAGAGAATGCTGCGTCATGTGTAATAATATACTCACATAGAGGGCCTTGGTGGCGTTGAGGAAACCATATTTATCCTGAAAAACGGTCAACGGTCCTCCAGGTTGCTGAGTCGCGTAGCGGTAGATTGCATCAGGGATGCCAAAATTAATGGCTAGTGCTCTTGTGAAAACGTTGATATTATCGCTCTGGTTGAATACAACTCTGCAGGAGATCAGACATTGCTGTCAACAAGTCGAGCATACAGAGTGCCTACCCGTTGTACGGGCGTCCATTCTGAGGACTTCCAGTGACATTATTGGTGCCTTCTGCTGGCTGTATTATCGTACAAGGGCCGAGCGCACCGTTGCTAAGATCCATCGACGTCCCGACGGTGAACACGTTCATTGTTGGGTTACAATACACGCTCGCAACCTGGGGACTGCTGGTATTGAGGTAGAACCAGAACACGACAGGTTGAAACACGATGTCTAGACCCGGTGAAGCGCAATTGCTAGCGTTGACAACATTAAATTGCTCGGCTCCGTTTCCAGGATCGAAGAAGTTGCTTGCAGAGCATCCGCCAGGGAATATGGCTGATGCAACGTAGCTTCCATTCGTATTCGTCACATTAAGTGAAGCAGGAATAACACAATTAACCATTGTCTGAATAGCAGTGGTGTTTACTGCAAGAGTACCATTGAGGTATGAACCCAGTGGAGCCTAGAGAAGACACGATCGAGAAGCATCAGTGAGGGCATGCAAGATAGAAATCGTCCTACCTGGAATTGGGCCGCACTCCAGACCCCGTGGACAAAAGGTGGGTCTACCAGGTTGTTGTAGACTGCTGCAATGAGAAGACATCCCCCGCATCGCCAAGTATACACGTACCTGAAGCGAGGGCAAACTAATTTGGCTTAACGCGAAATATAATATTTTAGGAAGTGAGTAACTTACTCCTGTGGAGGCCAAGTAAGCGTCTAGGTCATCTATGGCAGGCGAGAGGGAAATGGTGCTCGTGAGGAGAGCAGTAGCATCTGTATACCACGTGAACGATCTAACTTATAGGTGTAGTGCGCGGAGGCGAACCAGATGTATGAAGAACTTGGCGTAATTGCAAGAGTGAACCGGCCAACGGCTGCAACAATATGACAGAAAGTCCTATAAGCGTCGAAACGTTGATCAAGTAATGTCTATGTATCAACGAATGGTAAAGGACGGCCAGTCGGCTGTGAAACATGTCGGTACGTTAAAATTTTGGGCAAAAACGAGGATCGTACTTCAATGCAATCTGATTTACTTGTTCAGCAGGCATTCAAAAGCAAGGTCTGAAGGCTTACATAGTCCAGGAGGATACTGCGTGCAGCGGGTGCCTTCCCCTCGGATAGCGTCACGTACGGCTACTGAAAGTTATTGTAAGTGTCACACACCATCACATACTGACGTACCTGATACCATCGGAGCATCCAATCCGCTACCGACCAAAAGTACGCAAGAGGTACGACGAGGAGTGTAGGGAAAAAGGACTACGATCATTGTCATCAGCTACCGGAACGACAGATTACGGTAAATTGCTGTGCTTACCGTCAAAAACTGAGTGGATACAAAGCTGAACACGTTTTTAGCAGGAACAGCGAAACCTGTGGCCATTACACAACTGCAGTAGTACTGGAATACAACTCATATACATACCGTTCCGCATGTCTGATACATGTAATGTGGCCTGCAACGCAATACCAAGGACTATCATGAGCAGAGCGACTCCGCCAATAAACCAGAAGCTGAGCACGAAGGGTTCCTGTGGTTAAAATAGACAAACTTCATCAGGAAAGAAGTGAGCGATAGCGGTGCCGCGTACATATCGCGGTGGTCTCTCGTTCTCAGTCCCTGGAGTGGGTATCTGGTGCACAGAAGGTTGAAATCTGGCTGAAAGTGGGGAACTGCCAAGTGTCGTCCGATTCGACGAGTCAATGTTGCTAGCGCTCATGGTTGAGGAAGACAAACCCGCAGAAAGGGTCGACACTGCAGTAACGTCCAGCCGTTTCAGGTACTTAATTACTACTTAGGTATAGCTCCGGATCGATTACGGTTTGTTTGAGCACTGATGCCGAACTGACATGACGCACAGGGGTGCCTCGAGGTCACCGCAAGGCGCTGTTAGACGGTTTTGGTATCAAATACCAGGCGCGTAGAAACGATAAGAATGGAGTCATGGCCGATGAAGATCATGTAAAAGAGGACGTTGTATCCACGTCTTATTCAGTTTGTCATAAAACACACGAAACTCGTGTTGAGTGGTGGGAAAATGAAGCACAGCCACTATATTTGTCGCCGCTTGAAAAATAAGCGTACACCCTTGACCCGGCTGCAAGTTCTCGTTTTTGACCACACCATCCATTCGTGTCCCAACGCCATCCCTTAACGACTTCCTTTTCCCAAATCCCCAATGTACGTGTCTCTCCTCCTCCTCGTCGCGTCCACGCCGTGTCTTGTGCGCGTTACGCGCGACTTTTCTCCTTGCGTTCGGTGTTCAATCATCGAATCATTTTCCGACGTTCAATTCAATCTGATCGCTCTCTTTTTAGCATGCGTGAAATCGTCCACATTCAGACTGGCCAGGTAAGCCCATAACACCTTTTTGGCCCGCTATGTCACTTACACGTGTTTTCGACAACAGTGCGGTAACCAAATCGGTGAGCCTTGAGCGATCGCCAAATTGGCTGTCATCGTTTTGTATTTCTGAATGTTGCTTCCTTCGAATAGGTGCCAAATTCTGGGAAGTGGTCTCCGATGAGCATGGTATCGAGCGGGATGGTCTCTACAAGGGAAACAATGACATGCAGCTAGAGCGTATCTCGGTCTACTACAATGAGATCGGGTCCAACAAATACGTTCCTCGTGCTGTTTTGGTCGATCTCGAGCCCGGAACTATGGACTCTGTCCGCTCCGGTCCTCTAGGTGGTCTTTTCCGCCCCGACAACTTCATCTTTGGACAGAGTGGTGCTGGTAACAATTGGGCAAAAGGACGTAAGTCGTTCATCGTGCAGCGCAAAGCATATTTCCCACTAAAATTTGAACCTCAGACTACACCGAGGGAGCGGAGCTGGTCGACTCCGTCTTGGATGTTGTGCGAAAAGAGGCTGAGGGCACTGACTGCCTTCAAGGTGGGGACTTCTTGAACTCAATAAGATTCTTGGTATAAATAGTAAATCTCAGGTTTCCAAATTACCCACTCACTTGGTGGTGGTACCGGTGCCGGAATGGGAACTCTTCTCATGTCCAAGATTCGGGAAGAGTACCCTGACCGTATGATGTGCACGTACTCGGTTGTCCCAAGTCCGGCCGTCTCGGACACCGTTGTCGAGGTAAGCTTTTCTTTATTTCATTTGGCTCATTCCGTTTACGTTATTTACAGCCCTACAATGCCACCCTCTCGGTACACCAACTCGTGGAAAACTCCGATGAAACTTTCTGTATCGACAATGAGGCTCTCTACGACATCTGCTTCAGGACCCTTAAGCTTTCGACCCCCACTTATGGAGACCTCAACCATCTTGTGTCTTTTGTCATGTCCGGTATTACTACTTGCTTGCGCTTCCCTGGTCAATTGAACTCGGATCTCCGCAAGCTCGCTGTCAACATGGGTATGTTACGTATCTGAATTTGCTCCTGTATCGACTCACGTATGGTTATCAAGTTCCTTTCCCTCGTCTCCACTTCTTCATGACTGGCTTTGCTCCCTTGACCGCACGTGGCAGCCAACAATACCGCGCCGTCACTGTTCCCGAGTTGACACAACAAATGTTTGATGCCAAGAACATGATGGCTGCCTCGGACCCCAGACATGGTCGCTATCTCACCGTAAGGTTACTGATAATTTTTCTGACATCCGCTCATAAATTTTCCACAGGTTGCCGCTGTATTCCGCGGCAAGGTTTCCATGAAGGAAGTGGAGGAGCAGATGCAAAATGTGCAGAACAAGAACTCGGCTTACTTCGTCGAGTGGATTCCCAACAATGTGCTGTCGGCACAGTGTGACATCCCTCCTCGTGGTGTTAAGATGGCGGTTACGTTCTTGGGCAACTCGACTGCCATTCAAGAACTCTTCAAGCGTGTCAGTGACCACTTCACTGCCATGTTCAAGCGCAAAGCCTTCTTGCACTGGTACACACAAGAGGGTATGGACGAGATGGAGGTTTGTGCTTTACTGTATTAGAATTATCACATGCTCAACACCATTGTTAGTTCACGGAGGCTGAGTCAAACATGCAAGATCTGATTGCAGAATACCAGCAATACCAAGACGCAACGTGAGTATGCTTCCGAACCCGTAGATGTCATCGCTGACGTATTTGTTAGTGTCGAGGAAGAGGGTGAATACGAGGAGGAAGCACCAGCGGAGGAGGAACAGTAAACGTTAAAATAGCCAGCACCCATGATTGCTTCCCATCCGCTTCCTTGTTCTTTTTACGACGAAAACTTAGGTACCCCGCTATTGGTCTTCCTTTGTGTTTGATGCCCTTGTCTTTAATTTCACGTCATTGTCAAGTACCCTAGTTATGAGGATTTCTTTTCTTATATAGCTCGAAAAAACTATACCCTGATGGGACAAAATAGAGACAAACATCTTCACGCACGCGAAAAAAACGCTCATCAACCTTGTTCACAATCCTATGAGTCATTCCAATACGGTCAAATGTTTCATTCTTTCTGTACGTCCGAGTCATCGTTTCTACAGCACCAATGTGTACAGGCGCAGCAACCTTGTCATTGCAGCTCCTGAAGTGGTATTCTGGTGCAAAAACAACTGTCTCTTTCAGACAACCCTTCCTCTGCCAGCGCGGTTTGCTGTTCATACATTCCTGGTGCTAGGCACAGATTTTGTGGGAGAGTACAGTTTTCATAGATCGACCGAAAAAAAAAACATTGTCTATTTCGAAATTTGAAAATGGTCTCGATGATGAGGGTGTTCAAATTCGACTTGATTGACAGCGACAACTACACAGAACAATGCTTCGACAGCGCATGATGCGTACATAGCAAATTGACAAGGCTATCTTTCAGGCACTTGGTATTCTGCGCATTATTTTCCCCGACAAATGCAAGGTATTTCTCTTGTCGCCAAGGTGTATGATGGTATGTTTTCACCAATCGTCGTCGGAGTCGGAATCATCGTCTGCCATGGCTGGTTGAGGCCCAGGTGGCATATCGTTGGGATCAACTCCCACGTCTGCCTGCTGCCCCTGGGGAGGGGCAAGCACCTGCGCACGATCAGGCTGACGAGACATTCGTTCCTTGTGTTGCTCGTCGATGGCAAGACCTTGCGCCATCGACATCCACATGTGTAACTGCAAACTTAGGGATGGAGGAGATTGATCGACGAGTTTAATCAAATCGACGCCGACAACGGGCGTGGCGAAGAGGAAACTTACAGGCTGTCGTCGCCGGCACACGTCCCGGTTGCCGTTTGCATGCGCAACACCTTCGCACTGTGAGGGACGGTATGCCCCGGATTGGTCTCCATTACGGCTTTGACGAGCTTTTGCATGTCGACGATACTGGGTGCTAGGAGCGTGGCAGGATTGGATGCGTGTCGGTTCTGCGTATTGATGAGACGAAATATCCACGGATACGTTACTACGGGCAATGACACACCTTGACGGGAGCGAGCGGGAGTAGATTTGAGAGCCCAGAGGACCACGAGGCGACATCGATGCCTGCGCGCGAAAGAACGCCGCGAACCATTTCTTCGTCGTGCACGAGCACTATCAAAGGGATCCCACTCTTGTTCGCGTCATGTCTCAGTAGGTCCCGCAATCGCGAGTAGAGTCCCGGTTGATCGTCCTTGATGACCTCGGAAAAGTAGGGATCCTATAAACCCAGGATTAAGATCAAAGATCGAGGAAAGTACGCGGGACGTTTAGCGGTACACGTTACCTTGGAGCCAGGATTGTTCATCCTCACTTTCAACTCGAGATGGAAGGTCGAGCCTGTGAGTTGCTCAAAGAAGGACGGGAACAGGGCGTCCGTCCAGCCAGCGGTGACCAGCAGAGGGTCCTGCAGGCGTTGATCTCTGCGCCGGTTGTCGATGGTCCATTCTCCGACTACGAGAGATACGACACGCACGCAACTCAGCCAAGGCGGCGGAGCCAGTCCAACCTTGCCTGGCTCGAGATCCCTTGTGAGAAGTCTGTACAAAGTCCTGTACAGTTTACGTCAGTGGCTCTCGGCAAGGGGTGAGACACCAGCATCTGAACACATACCTTTGTTGTTCAAAGTACGCCCTGTAGTGGACGACATCCGATCCCGTCTTGACGTATCCTCTGTTCGCCTGACTGTTGTCCAGTGGTTCTTCGGAATCGCGTCTGTTCTTGTTCCGCGGACGTTGCTTGTAAGTCGCGGCCTTGGCGCAGAGCTCCCTGGGCGAGGTAAAGTAGATGGGCGACAGCGAAAGAAACTTGGTCGCTCTCCATGGGTCCCTTGGGATTTGGAGACGGTGCTTTTGTGTGAACTCGAGCATCTGCTCGCTTGTCATCAACAGGTAAGAAGCACCAGAGGGGAGAATGCCTGGGACATGGCATGAGACCATGGACGAGCAGAATGATATGTGAGCATAGATACCCAAGACGAGCTCGACCGGGGAGTCCTGGCCCCTAGGTCGGAAAAGCCCGGATTTTGCAGAAGCTATGGCTTCCATCATGGGTTTGTCGTCATACTTTTTGAACCTGCATTCAAATTGGTAGCTAGCGCATTCAAAGGGGCCACTCGAGTCTAGCGAATACTCACCATCCGTTTGAGTGGGCTCTGTGGCCCGATATCTGGTAAAAATCTGACTCGGGATACATTGGATCCTGGTGGTACAAGGAATGTGGCAATGTTTCTCTGGAACTGGGTAGCTGCAACGCGATTGTCTTGAGGATGGTGTGGCATGGGTCTACTGCTTCATAAATGCGCAGATAGAACGCGTCGACACGGTCACGCGACTCTCATTACGGCTATGTATGTCCACCGCCTTCAGAGCTTCAAAGGCGATAGTTTTACACCTGTTATCTATGAACTCTGATCGTCATTCCGGGACTCCCTCTCCGTCGGGCTGACCCGTACGTGGTTCAGATGGCGTTTTTTCGTCAGGCAAAATACCATCGACTTGCGTAGGTACGGCTTTGGTATCCTTGCCTTTTCCCGGTGGCGGTGGATGGTACACCTTCTCCTGGGGAGTAATATGTCAACGTGCAACACGCAATCCAATACAAAGACAATAAAAAACTTACCTTCTTCTTCTTAGGCTCTTTCTTCGCGTTCGGATCTGGGTACGCGAGCTGCTCGATCTTTCGCCATTCCTCGTTTGCCAGAAACGCCGCCCGTATGGGCTCCAGCAAACTGACGATCGCATCTCGTACGCTCGCCTTGAGATCGCCTGGATGAACCTTCTTCACTGCAAAGTCGTCCTCTAGTTCCTGGTACGTTTTGTAATGGCTCGGTCCTCCGCCCTTCTCCCGAGTGATCGTAAACACCGTTCCTTCTGGCGCGTCGTCGGACACAAACGGTTTTTGGGACCCTGTCGACTCCTTGCCCTCCTCTTCATCCTCGCCCGTATCACCTCGTGATCGTTCCAAGCGTAGTTCGCTTATGGGTATCAACACCGCCTTGGTGAACGCGAGCAAGCCGTTATCCGCCACGTTCCCTTCCTCGCAAAATGCTTTCTTGATCTTTTTCTTCACAGCTTCTGGCGTATCCAAAAAGTCTATTTTCGAGTCTGGGTCCGAAGACGACATCTTGCCGCCCATCAAACCCGGGACCATAGTATTCATCAGGTGGGCCCGCTTGGCATAACCCAGTCTCGGCAAGTACAGTTCGGCGTAGGTGAAAATCTTGCGCTACACCGAACGTGTCAGATCAGTGACCGACACGATGACCCAAAAACGCACCTGGTCTGCCCCCCCGAATTGAAAATCGACACCAAGGTACTGTTCGTCGAGCGCTTGTAGCCCAGGGTAAATCAGTCCGCTCAATAGCGGGCTCTCGACCTGTTTCACGACCTCCGATCCCGCCTTCTTGGCGTCGTGCTCCGTCACGATCGTGCAGAGCTTGTAATTATCCAGGTTGTACTCTTTCGAGAGTTGGTAGTCCGATCCTTGCACGAACGTCAGTTTCGACGTGGGTATTCCGAGCGAGGTGAAGACGGCGCGTAGGATGAATTCATAGTATTTCGTCCGGTGGGCGACGAGGTCTAGGGGTGCCTTTAGGTTATCGAGGAATGCGTGAACGTCTGAGATGTGCGTGTGTGCATGGTCAGGGATTAGGTTTGTCTTTGCGATCGAGACAGGGTTGACGCACCAGCAAGGAGGATCTTGACCTCTACGCCAGCTCTAAGGAAATCTGCGATCTTGGTTAACGGAACAAAGTATCCGATGTGCGCTGCATGGAGATGAACGAGTCCTTTGGCAAAAAACAGACGGAGAAACATACGGCGTCCGGTTGGTGTGGTTCCTGTCGTGGGCCAAGTTAGTCAGTCTCTTCGTTCAAAGGTAGGAAGCGAGGGGCATACCCCAGTAGGCTTTTGGGGATCTACCCTCGGCAAGAATACCCTTGATGATATCGCCTCCAAGAACCTCTTGGAGTCGGCGCGTAATCAAGTCGTATTTTTTTGCTACTTGTTCTTCCGATGCCATCTTGAGTCAGAGGGCGGGATAGGAGGGAAGGGTGTGTATAAGTAACAGCTACGACTCGGTGACTCGACTCGCACTGTGTAATCAGCCTATCATTTTGCCACGTGCCACGTACTGATCGGGTGTCGGTACGGAAAGCAAGCCCAGTGCGACTTTCAATCAAGCGTTTTCGTCGATTCAGCTCCCCGATTTCATTCACCAGTTTGATGTATTACAGTATAGAGACTCAAAGTACTCAAGCACGAGCACTCTTTAGTGCAAACCCTGGGCTGACCCGATCCGACAGCCACTTCAAGTTGGGGACCCCAACATTCGACAACATAAAGCATATGAGGACACCATCCTCATATGCTCGCCTACTACGATTCCATCCCACCAAGGGGCATGTGGGTTGGAACTCTCGTGTTCACATAAGCAATGTTTCGTCCCAAGCGTCCAGTGGCCGATACTGGACAGAGCCAAGTAGGAGTCGCTTGACAGTAGATAGTCGCGTCGTGACTTTGTATTCCGAATACCTGAATATAGTTGATCGCCAGCTCTGGCTGGCGCCTCATAACTACCCTGGGACCAGATGAGCATGCAAGGATATGACAAGGAAACCACACGCACCACAAGATCCTCGGGGACGCTCAAGGAACATCTACCGTGGTCGTCGGTTCCATTCTGTCTGGACTTTGGTCCTCGCTGGTTGGACGATGGCCATCGGCCCGGTGTCAGGGGAGAATCACAGCTAGAACGCGCCAGGTCAAGGGTCGCACGGGGAAACATAGCGTTCTTGCTTTTGGAGATTTTCTGATTTTCGACGTCTTGCGTCACGATCGCTTGCGTTGATTCATGTTTATCAGGTTTTCAAAATTTCTCGACGTTTTCGATTTTCTACTTTCGTTGACAGACAAGATGTATGCGAATTTCTCGCGACATCTGTGGAAACTCAAAATCAAGACTCGATGACTGACGAGGAACTAGCGACGTACCGCTGAGGAGGATGGCCATGAATCGTTTCTGGGTCAATGCCTATAGAATTAAGATGTTTCTTGAGAGCCTTCGTCGATTCGTTGAGGGGTCGACCCTGTTTTCCCTTTGATCGTGTAATCTTGGCGCATGACCAAAGTGGAAGCGACGAGGATGGGTCGCAGCGCGAACACAGAGACGAGGGCTCTTGAATGGTAGTGGACGAAAGCTGGGTCCTCTTCCGACGCAAGGAGAAACCAGGAGGCTTTGGTGGAATCGACGGCTTGGCGGAATCTTCCTTCTTGGGTGCGTGGTAACGAGGGGGGACGGGCTGGATTTCGCGACCTTCCTTCAAGTCTGATGAAAGCTGCCATTCCTATGGATTTTGTTAGTCTCCACGAGGAGCGTAATGCAAAGGAAAACCCACCTTAAAGCTAGAGCCTCTTCTAGGACTTTGAAGAGAATGCCCTTGTATCCGGAAGAGGCTAGGCGGGGTTTCTATAGAGATGTCCGTCCCACCAAAAGCCTTCTAGACGTACAGAATAAGTTGATGGCTGGGTTAGGACCAATGTAAAAGAACATACCCTCAAGTTGAGACATCCTGGAACCCTCCGAAGCCGTCGAGCTTGGGACTCCGGAGGACGGACTTCCTCGTGTAGAAAAGTTGTCTCGTATATTGTCCTGATTGACGACGAACTCTGCACTGTTGGAAGTATAACCGGATTCTGACCGAAGAGAATCAGAGATGAACGCCAGCTGACTCCACCACAACGGCTTACCTTCAGGTCCATAAACTTTCTCGCCTTACGAAGTGTTTTTCCAGGATTCACCACGGACGACGAGCTAAGATCATTATCTGTGTCCACAGTTGTCGAGAAGGAGGTCCCCACGGTCGATGATGCTGCCTCAGAAGACCCTGTGTCTTCTGCCAGGGGCGGCGCAGACGTAGAGTCGACTTGATCCATGTGATGGAGATGCGATGTGCCCTGGCGTCTGAACCACAAAATCTTCCTGTGTTGCGAGATGGGGCGTCTAAAAGAGAGTGGAGGGGGTTGAGCGGTCGCCTCGATCTCGTACTCATCTGCGAGCGACTCCTCAGAGATACGCGTGAGGAGTCTGGGTACATAAGTAGCTAGTACTTCCCAGACGTCGTCGGTCCCTTCTGCAATATCCGCATCTCGGGGATCTGAGCAGTCTTGTTTCTCGTCCGATGCAGGATCGTCCATCCGACTCGACAGCGAGAATTCGGCAGGGTAAGTTGGAACGATAGTCGCATCACCGTCGAGTGTTGCGGTGGTGAGTCGGGAGTCGGGAAGCGAGACCGCAATGGACTGGTCATCATCATCTGCCTCATCCTCTTGATCGGCTAAGTAGAAAGAACTATTGTCGGCCTCTTGGGAAGATGCACCGGAACAAGATGCTTGAGGATTTACTAGCGTCTGGTGTGCGGCAGAATCTGCTAACGAATCGTCGGAAAAGTAAGAAGAAAGTTTTGGAATGGGAACAGCCAGCTTTCTCTTCATATCCGACAACGCTCGATTCATCGCGTTTTGCTTCCGCGACTCGACCTCTGAGGTCCACTCTTCCTCTTGACTCGAATGGAATGAGAAATTGTCGAACTCTCGCTCAAGCTCTTCATCTGAAAACTCAGGCGACTGAGCAGGTTTTTTCGGCGCCATGGATTCAAACAGGTGGACTGTGCTGATTGTTTGATTCGCCAAGGTGGTTGTGGACAGTGCTGGGGAGGACACCAGCGAAGAAGAGATGACATGAATCGAGGATAAATCGACGAGATTGTCGGAAGATCGAGGTATTTGCAGCGGGGAAGCAGCAGGAAAACGATCCGAAAACGAATGAACGAGAGCCTGGCAGAAATCATGCCTCGCCTCATCGACATGTTGGTCAAAGAGCGCACGACGTCGGGAAAATAGTCGCTCGGAGTCCAACCAACTTTGGGCAACAACAGCCAGGCAGCGGAAATGATCGTCCTCGTCCTCCTGTTCGTCTAAAGGGGCAGGGTCGGAAATGGCCAGTGAAGCCGAGGAATCCAGGGAGCTGGGAGTGCCGACATTAGAAGCTGTCTTCGAACAAGAAAGTTCTATAGGAATCGAATCGCTGGGCCGTTTGGCGGGCCCGACACGTTGCTTCGCGGACGCGTTGTCGAAAAGTTGCCTAAGGTCCTCCTTCGCCGACTTGACCTTTCGAGCGATGAGTTCCCTCGGCTTCAGTTTTTGAAGGTCGGCATTCAGCACGGCCGCGCAGTGTGCTTTGAGCGACCCTCCTTCTGTCAAGAGGTTAATATGAGGCTACAGTGCAGTGGGTTCGTCAGGTGGCCTGGTGTGAGATCATTCAGCTATGCATACCATGGACTTTGCCTTTGGGACGCCAGCGTTCCTCAGGCTCTGCATGCTGAGCTTGGCGAGCCGCCTCCTGGGGGTGTCGCCAGCGGGTGAATCAGATAAACGAGCGAAATCCTCGAAAGAGGCGTGTTTGTTCTTGATCAACAAGACCATATCGAAAGACGAATAGAGGCAAGGGATAATAGAAGATAGTAAAATGGCAGAGGATGGAGGGAAGGCGCAGCGTGAATTTCTGGGGGGAAGAAGCTAGGGCGGGGCCTGTTATTTAGATGCCAGGGACTGCCAGCCGCTCGATCGTGCTCACGGTGCTGGAATGCTACGACGTCATGAGTGCGAGTGAGATGATGAGATCATCACAAGCCACGTATGAATTTACTCACTCTCGCTGGGCACAAGTAGACACATACGCTGAACCACGCCGCAAGATATTGAGACTTTGACGATGAAATGGCTGCAGCACATGTATTTCCGGGGGCACTGGAGTGTCAGTTTCCCTGTCAAGTTCAAGGGACGCGACACAACCTGCAATACGAGAACTGTTGACAAGCTGTGAGCACCCCATGCTTGATATCTACATACCACTGACATTCATCCAAAATCTTTCCGAACGAACTAGCCCATGGTATGGATCCGTGTTTTCCGGGTGCATGGGAGGCTAGTTTATATATCAGAATCGCTCCCAATGAACCGTATCTCCTTCAGGCCGGTCCGATTCTAGGCCTCGAACTGGACTATAAGCTGACGCAACAATTTCTTCGCTCCATCATACAGCCAGTGAAATTAAATCCCCACATTCAGAGGTCGTTTGATGACAAGGGGGTGCTGCCGTGGTGAGCAATATCAATCAGCGATAACGAACTTTCTCATGCGGCCATCTTAGGGTTTGAAATATACAGCCATCGTGATGTACTCACAGCCGCGGATTGATCGTTGTCGGCTTGTGGTTTGGTAACAGGCGGCACTGTTCCACGGATTCAGGGACGGACTTCTGCCTGCCCGCAGGATTGACTTGGTAGGAGACTGAAGTGTCGAGGATGGTCGTTCTTTCTTCCACCGACACAAGAATAGAGTGCAATGTGCAACTCTATTTTGAGACGGTGGAAGAGGCGGTGACATAATCTACTCTGATTGGCTGTTCGGTCACGCCATCATCAATCGTGTGTAATTCATTTTTTGGTTTAAAAAGGGACAGTCCCGTCATTATTCGCTCTCCATTCCCTCATCATGGCCTTCAACGCGACAGCAGTTGCAGCAGCTCACGACACTGCTCAGCAGCTTTATGCCCATGTCGACCTATCCAAACTTAGCTGGTTGGAGCAACTCTGGGCTTCATGGTATATTCGGATCGACAACCCGGTCATTGCTACCGGTCTTATGAGTTTCTTGTTACACGAAGTAAGTAGCACACCCAGTGCTAGGTGATGAGTCTTCTGATGTCAATTCACGTCAAGATTGTATACTTTGGACGTTGTGTTCCTTGGATCATCATCGACGCCATTCCATACTTCCAGAGGTGGAAACTCCAGCCAAACAAAGTTCCTACCGCTCAAGAGCAATGGGAATGTACTAAGCAGGTTCTTTTCTCCCATTTCACCATTGAGTTACCCGCTGTCAGTCATTTCCGCGACAATGACAACTCTCACAGTCACTGAAAATGGTGCTTCTAGATCTGGTTGTTCCACCCTATGGCGGAAATGTTGGGTATGCAAACCTACCAAGTACCCTTCCCGTCCTGGCAGACCATGCTCCCGCAAGTCGCAATTTTCTTTGTGTTTGAAGACATGTTCCACTACTTTGGTATGAATAAACGATGTTTCCCGTGGTCGCCATTCTCCTGACAACCTCGATTTAGCTCACCAAGCCCTTCATTGGGGAGTATTGTACAAATACATTCACAAGCTTCACCACAAGTATTCGGCTCCTTTTGGTCTTGCCGCCGAGTACGCCCACCCTGCCGAGGTGTTCATCCTCGGTACTGGTACGATCGCTGGTCCCATCCTCTACTGCTACTTCACCCGCAATCTCCATATCTTCACTGTCTATGTTTGGATCACGCTCCGTCTGTTCCAGGCGATTGACGCACACAGCGGTTATGGTTCGTGTCATCTGACTTGTCCGAGAATCATTGCCTTACTTTGGTACCTCCAGACTTCCCCTGGTCGCTGCAGCACTTCGTTCCTTTCTGGTCGGGTGCCGAGCACCACGATTTCCACCACATGGCATTCACCAACAACTACTCCACTTCTTTCCGGTGGTGCGATCGCTTGTTTGGCACGGATGACAAGTACCGCGAATACCGTAAGCGTATTGCTACGAGCAAGGCTGCGATGAAGGGCAAGAGCAAGGCTGAGCAGGAGGCTGCTGAGCGTCAACTCATGGCTGAGATCGAGGCAGAGGGTCAGCGTGCCGAGGCTGTGGCCGAGGGATCCGTTGAGGCAGATAAGATGGTCAAGGTGCAATAGAGTACAAGACGTCTTTTCATGCATAGACATTAGATGGTTACTAAATAATACAAGACGCATATTAACGATTCCGTGATAAAAAGGGAAAGTCTGGTGTCGCTGCATCTCTCATCCTTGCAAAACAATATGCTACCCCCAGAGACGTTAGAGCTCGTTCTCGGACACATCTCTCGGGGTGATCTCGTTCCGATACTCACTACCAACTCTCTCTTCCACCAGATCGCCGCTCGCATACTGTATCGTGCGCTCATTGACATCCCCCCAAAGCCCGCCCTGCGCCTCGTCAAAACACTCGCTCGAAACGACCTCTATCCCCCGCTCGTCCGCCGATTCGACCTGGAATGGAACGAGAACATCCTCACAGGAAACTTTCTCCGCCTCCTACACCGCACCCTACAGCGACTCGACCACCTCTCCTACCTCGGCCTCGAATTCTCCGCCACCGACAACCCGTCCAATCTCGCATGGATCCTGCAAGGATGCACCTTCTCGCTCCGCGTATTCACCACCTCGATGCGCTGCGAATCCCTCCTCGCCCGATTCTTCGAGACGCAGCGCGACCTCGTCGAGATCTGTCTGCGCGGCTTCAACCCCATCCACACCTTCCCGCTCCCACCACAAGCTCTCCCCCGCCTCAAACACTTCCGCACCGTCCTCTCCTCTCCACGCGTCACCGCCGACTTTGTCCGCGGTCGCCCGATCGAGAGCGTCTCGATGTCGCTGTACCCCGGGGACGCGACGTCGTCGCTCGACGCGTTGCTCCTCTCGACCCGCCCGTTGAGGCGGCTCACCGTGATGTCGTTTGACATCGGACCACCCGCAACCCTCATCACGGAGATCTCGACCCGACTTCCTATGCTCGAAGCCCTCCATGCCGTCGTCCTCGTACGACACTCTACTCATGCAAGTCCCCCCCCTCTCTACCGCATCCTTGTTTTTATCATCATTCTTATCATCCCGCTAACCTCGTCTTACTGGATCTCTCTCCTCCCCAATCTCTTTTCATCTCGGCAGGAATTGCTCCTCGAGACAGCACCCTCGTTGAGCCATTTCAAGGCGCTCCGGTATCTCACGTTCATGGCCCCCGGCTCGTTATCGTCCGAAAACGAATCCGAGATCGCAACATTATGGCACAAGGCCTGTCCGACGCTCAAGACCATCATCCTCCCCAAAGGAATCGTGTGGGGATACATCGACGGTCGATGGGTGTCGCTTCAGGACGGACCAGGATCGTGAGTGGCACGCACCTGGGAGCGCAATATATTGTTGTTGATTTTAGCGGGGGGAGGGGGTTTAAGCGTCGCAGGTGAGCAGCAAAAGTGGTATCTGTATAGGGGTGAGGTGGGGATGTACATCGCACAGACAATGTATGAGGAACCAAATGTTTTTTTTTCTTTTTCGAGATGCAGGAGCATGTGTAAGGTGAGCTTATTCGAGATGTTTCATGACCAGGGGGGTGAATCGCTGCTCGAGGCGAGAAATTGCCATTCGAATGGCAGATAGAAAAAATGTGTGATGAACTTGTACTCGAAGCCTAGCTATAGCATCTGGGAATAACTTTTCAGTCATGACTAGCTTGATGCTCAGAACAATCCAAAGGAAATGTGTAGACCCAGACTGTCTAAATTTAAGGAACTCATAATGGACATATATTCCTTCTGAAAAGGTTGATGGCATGGCCATTCTTCAGCATTGCTAAACAATTTATTGGAACTTCAGCAAACCAGCACTTTTCCCACAATTTTCCATGAAATGTCTTTAACTACATTAATACCTATGCTTCCCAAATTTTGCCCAGGTGTCTAAATTCATATAAAGATGGTCTCAAAAATTTTTTGAACTACATTAATAGTGAAGATGTTGAGTTAGATTTCCCCTATTTCTCTGTACAGATCTGTATTACTAGATACCTTTCTGTGGGAACTATCCAGGTCTGTGGATGTTTGTCAATACAAGGGTTGGTTTGCTGATAGGCTGTAGATCTTGGGAAGAACACATTTAGGCTGGTGATAGGGCATGTACTTATGTCAGCATTCCCAATTGGTGCCAAGTACTTCAAATTCCACAAGAGTTCTTGCTCTTTCTCTTCACCTGCCACATTTCCAGGGCTTCAGAACCACATACTGTAATGTATGGCAAGTTGAAAGTTGAAAGTGAGGCGCTCCTTGAACTCATACCACAACCTGCCTGTACTTTTCCCATGGTTCAGCTTGCAAGAGAGGAGGGCTGTTCCAGTGAACAACACACAGCAAGTCCCTGTGACTTGTATACTCTCATTAGAATGGTCAAGATGGCATGCCCTGCTGCTCGACAAGTCCTTTCTTAGCAAAGGAGGTGAAAGAGTCACACAGACAAGCTTGTTGAAGTCTGCACCTACAATCCACCAAGTCCTTCCTTGGCAAAGGAGGTGAAAGAGCCATCTGGATGTACTTGTTGGCAGAGCTTAGCCAACTCAAAACTACTATGGAAGGGAGCCCTCTCTTAGTAAAGAAGGTTTGCAGTGGCACCAGTCATACTCTATTGTGTTCGAAATGACAGTAATCTACCATGGGTAAGAATTTTCTCAATTATTGTAATCTGTTGTCTTCTTTGTGGGCAAATGCAATGAAACTCTGGAGATGATGGCAATGCCTACACCAGTTCTGGATACAACAGAGCGAATAGAATGGCCAGAATCAAGCAGAGAGAGGATAGTGCTCTTTTGAGTAGCAGAAAGAGATCTCATGATGGTAGTAGTTGAGAGCAAAGAAGTGAGACTTATTTCAAGCTCAGACATTATATTTATATGTGTGTCTTTGTTTGTAGCACCAAATAACAACAGCTATCCTTTTGTTTTACTGAAATTTTATAAATCATATTAAAAGCTCTAAAACTGTTCCAATGGTGTCCCTGTTTTAAAATAGATGTATCTCAGTGGCCCCTGAGCCGAATCACATGAGTATTAGGTCAGCAGGTAGCCAGGGGTTTGTATGTCACATGTTCCCACCAACACTAAGCAGGGTTCCCACGCCTACAACTGCTATTCCACATACACTCAAAAACTACAAAACATTGGAACGGTTTTTAGAGTCACTGTACATAGGTAGTCCCTTTGTGTGGCCTGAGAGGACAAAATTCCCTGCCAGTTAGCTTTAAGTTCCAAAAAAACTGGCCAGCTCATATTATTTCCACAAGACACTTAATAGTGGTGGGCCTTGTAAGAGTACCTTTTACTTGGGCCCATGTATAGATGAAAGCTCCCCCAAAATTCCAACCCAAATATATACAAACAGTTCCTACATCAATAATAGTAGACAAAATGCAACATATGGAGCCAGAGTCTGATTTAGACTAAACCACCCCTCCAACAAAGCTATTAAAGTTCCTAGAAATACCCAATCCAACCAAGCAGGTGAAATAGCAGCTATTGTTGTTGCCCTCCAATCCTCATTCCTCCTCTCCCCCCTAGAAATTATAACTGACTCAAGATATGTCATAGATGGACTTACAAAACACCTTGCATTCGGAGAGGACATTGGATGAATCAACATACAAAATGCTCAACTCTTTCAAATAGTGGCTTACCACCTTCAATGCCATACTACCTCTACTATCTTCAAATGAACCAAAGGACACAACCAGGAACTAAGAAAATGAAGAAGCAGACAAACTTGCAAGTAAAGAAGCCATAAAACAAACAAATGATAAAATCAACTAGAACATTCCCAAATTCTTCAACCTCCAAAGAGCCCATTTGACAAAAATCTCTTAAGCATTAGCATACAAATACATTGCTAATGAGCCCAATCACTAATACAACTGCTCTGCATTGATGAACCTCAACATAGTGCACCACGCAATTACTGACATCAGTAAAGACCTAGAGACAAACACATCCATCTGACTCAAAACCCAACACTCCAACATACAAAAACCAATACAGAACTTCCTATTCCAAGCCCTCCATGGCTTGCTATGTATCAGCAACTACTAGAACAAAATATCCACCTATGAATCACAAGTAAAATGCTACCAATACAACTACCCTGATGAATCCCTAGAACACATTCTAATAGACTGTCCAAGCATAGAAGCTCTAGTGATCTAGGATCTTACCCACCACATCTGGCCCAGCACCCAACTAGAAGAATGGAAGAAACCCTCCTATAGCATAATCTTAGGATATGGCTACCTCTCCCCCCTAACATCCCTCCTAACCCCCCATCTAAGGCTGCAAAAGAAGCAACCCAACTATGAATTATCCTGACCTTAGAATCAGTGCACCTAATCTGGTCCCTCAAGTGCAATAGAGTAATTAACAGCATACAACATGACAAGAAAACCATAGAAACCTGCTGGCTACACAAAATCAATGCCTGTTTCAATATGGACTGCCATTTGACCTACTCACCCCACTTCTCCCTCACAGTATTATGTATCAAGCACATGTGGCAACACCTCTTATTTCAAAACCAACCCCCATCCAAAAACTGGGCCACCTGCCCTGAGGTTTTAGTGGGTATTAAGCTATCAAGGATCTCTGACTATACCAAGGACATCTAGTAGCCACTGAGCCCCACACCTCCTACACACATAGGGTGTACATAAACATATTTTCCCTTAGACCAGGAATCCTCAGATCGCCACCTTAGTGTTTTGTGTAGAGCTAGATTAGTCAGCTTCTATGCAATATTATACACTTGTTCAAAAAAAAAAAAAGTTGAAAGCTGCACTGCCACTGGGTAGCAACCCAAGTTTTGTAGTTGGCTAACATAGTGTTGTGTAGTAATAAATTTCAAAGTTAACCTGAGTACAAGACAAAGCATGAAAAAAAAAAAAGCTATCAACTGACTCACAACTGATTGACATCACAACTTGCAGTGAGCAGTGGAGGGATGGGACTCTGCCAATGGAAAGTGGTGGGCAAGTGATCTAATTTTGACATTATGATATCCTACTAGGCTTACAAGTTTGAGTAAGACATGAAACTGACTATCACCACACCATTTTTCTGGCAAGAGGCAAATGCAGACCAGCAGATTGTACAGACCACTGGCCAGCTGAAGTGTGACAATGCTCACCTCGGCAATAACATCACATGACCACTTCCATGGCATCACCTTTGAAACAAGTACTGTCACATCTATGTATTATCACAAAAAAAAAGTCCTCGTACAAAGAGACAGTCGGGGGCCATGCAAACACTCTTCCAGTCCAGTGATCAGTTAAAACGTGAATACGAGGTGACATACAGTTACGAGGTAGATATAGCTGATGTGTGTTGTAAGTATACGGGCGAGGATCAGACGGGCAGGAGGACAAGATTAAGACAACTGGTTGGGCCTAGCACAGAATCAACGAAAAGAAGAGACAAGGCAACCTCGGTCGTGGCGATCTCTACGTCTATGGTGATCCCAGGGAGTGACGTGGTAGTCCAGCAACGAAGGGTTTCTAGGCCAACGAATTGATGTGGCCAAAGAACAAAAAAGGTAGCCACTCCTGAGGAACCCGAAAAACACGTGGTAGGGGCGACCTGGGATATGTTGGAGGCCGAGTACAGTAGACGAGAAGGATGAAAACTGGAGCGGTGAGAAACAGTTGCGAGACCAGACAAATAATAGCCAAGATGCCCAATATGTATAATTTTTACTTTTCATGAACCACATCCAGACGTCTGACGAGAACAGGGGGTATCACGCTCGGTGTCCGGAGTGGATCAACGCTGAACAGAGGTGGTGTCGACAGGAGAATACGACGCCATTTGCACGTGCATTTGCATTGCTTGCTGTTGCTGGGCTCGAAGATATTGTTGTTGCGCAGAAGTGTACATCATCTGTTGTTGATATTGCTGAGCATACGTCGGAGTCGAGTGGCCGGTTACGGGGGTCGTTTGGCCGCTCGCTAATGGCGTCGATTGCCGTGAGCTAGCAGCCGAACTCTTGCCGTGAGCATGTTGCAGGCATTCGTGCTGTCCGCTCGCGAGCAAAGCTAGTCCTATTGCACCGTGGTCGCCAGAGTGCTGATAGTGGTACCGAAGCCCGTTCATGTTCTTGTATCGTCGCTGACAGTCACTGACACCGCAAGCAAAGGGACGGAGCCGGCGCTCGGCCTCGCGCTCGACCTCGCGCAGCTCACCCTCGGTGATCATGTTGTCATCTTCGCCCGCAGCTTCTCTCGCAGAACGCTTGCTTGCGAGCAATGCTTGAACTTGCTCGAGGTCCTTGGGCGGTGCAAAGTTGCAACTTCCGTGGGTCATGTGGTACTTGAGCCCATTTGCCTGCTTGTAACTCTTGTTGCAATTGGGCTTCGGACAACGGAACGGTTTTGACAAGAGCAACGAGGATGCGGGACGAGAGAGCGTCGTGCTAGCGCGGGAGCTACTCTGTTGCGACGACGAGGTCTTGGACCCGGTGAAGTCTGGTGAGGACTGAGTGGCTGTGGACTGTGCGGACTGGCGGGAGAAGTTGGAAGGGGAGGGTACACGGGAGGTAGAGGGGGTGTTGGCAGGGGTGTTGGCGGTGGAGAAGACTACGGCAGGGGGGAGACAGCCGTAGGGGCTGTTAGGTTCGCTGACAGGGGAGACGGGACCCTGAATATCGTCTGTAGCTGGTGGGGAAGGGACAGTGCCAGGCATAGACGACGAGTAATCAGAATAACCTGCATAGCCGTTGAATGGTTCGGGATTTTTTGACAAATTAGGCACGCTGTTCCGGGACGACGGAAAGGCAGCGATTGAGTGACCGTGGATGGAGCGGGTCGGAACTGTCGTTGTGTCGAACGCTGAAACAGGCGAAGGTGGCGAAGCATCTTTTGCCGACTGACCAAAATGGTTAAACGAGTGAGTGGGGTGTGACGAAAGCGGAGTTGTGAGGGGAGTGTCGGGAGGGGTTGGACCACCGGAAGAGGGAGAACTTGATTGATCGACGTCGAGCTCCATATCATCAGGATCGAAACCACCATGGTGGTAGGGAGGTGGGAGATGCTGGTTTGGATCGAGGGCGTAAGGGAGGGGCTGAGGACGGACTGGTTGGCGTGCTGCGGGAAAGGCTACGACGGGGAGCTGTTGGTGGGGCCGACCGAACTGATCGACGACGACGACATGGACCTCCTCGAAATGCTGTACGAGGGCGTGGAGATCGTCTATCTGGAGGCCGCAGCAGGAGTAATTGCGACACTGGGGTGAAACGGAGTGAGAGGGAGGAGAGAGAAGGGGCTCAGTTGACGTACGAGCTCGTCCTCGCGGTCAAAGGTGGAGATGGCGTTGAGGATGGAGCCGCGATCGCTCTCTAGGGAAGAGGATAGTTTGGCGCACTTGAAATCGCTAGGGCTGGGGGAGGATATGTAGGGGAG
>JBBPQZ010000087.1:0-28057 GCA_038092795.1 Boletus rubissimus
AAAGCAAAGGGTATGTACTTCATTTCATACACTTAGAGTTTAGGGCTAGGATTAGGGGTTATTTGGAATTATTGTGTTTAGTGAAAAATGACCAAACATGTGGACAGTTTTTTGAGCCACTGTACCTTGTATCTCATCGCCCTAGCAATCTACGTTGCTTCTCTCGTCTTACTCGCCCCTCAATTAGGAAACCCCTAGATTGACCCTTGATTGACTTGCTTCTCGCTTGTTGATATTTACAAGGAATTCCCTCATCTACCATTACTGGAGGAAACTCCACATTGGAAGTACTGCGTTGTTGCTCCCCAAGTGACTCCTTGTCCCTGAGAAATCCCCTTATTCCCTAGCTGTTATTAGAAACCCTGCGTTGGACCCCTGCATCATTGCTTCCAAGCAACTCCTTGTTATCAAAGGACCTCATGATTACTCCTATCCCAGGTAGTTGTAACAGGGGGTCACACACTTATTGGTGCATCAGTGTTCAATGGCCAATGCTTCATAGAGTTTCCAGGTGAGGGGACAAGTTTGGATGGCCATAGTGAGAAGATATTGACAAAGTTCATGTAGAAGGATGAGCATATCCAACTGATGGAGAGTGACAAAAAGGTGGGATTGTGCCTACATGACATCTTGATAGATGAACTGGGTGACATACAAGCAATTGGCGTTGGTGGTGGGAGCATGGGTGAGGATGATAATATTTAGATTGGTGAGGTAGGCACTGTAGAGTGCATAGAGAGGGGATGCCAAATCTAAATAACAATCTAAGGTGGTCACTGTTACAACTCTTTCTTTTCTTCGTACTTCTCTTTCGCCTCTGCTCCATCCATGTACTACCATCTGTGCTAGGCCCGCTCATCTGACGGATCCTAGTACGTCCCACAGACTTTATTCCTTTTCTTCGCCTCGGGCTTCTCTGACTACCTCCGTACCCATGGCGCATCCTCTTACCATATTTGTCTCATTGATTCTCCTGCGATACGTTGGCCGCGTGTTCTGCTCTTCATCATTATGTGTCCTTCCTTTTCGGGCTTCTTTCTATTCCGTTATGTGTCTTCTTTTGATCCGTAACGCATAACCCTTTCTTTTCTAGTTCTCCTCACATTTCTTACTACAGTCCGTGCGCGAGGAGACTACGTATATAAACGACTTGAGTACCACTTAGATCACCAGTTTAGACCTCCTTCGAGCTACCTTGTATCTCGTCGCCACCTAGCAATCTAATTGCTTCTCTCATCTTACTCGCCCCGTGATTAGGAAACCCCTAGATCACTTCTTTGATCGGCTTGTCCTTTGACTTGCCGATATCTTGTCCACCGTTGGAGGAATCCCCACAATGGAAGTACTGCGTGTCAGATCCAACCTGACTACTTTGATCGGTTCGCCCTACGCTTACTGATATCCTCAAGGAATCCCCTTGACCCTTGCTGACGGAGGAATCCCCACGTCAGGACCACTGTGTTGTCGGCTCCCAACCTGACTCCTTGTCATCGAAGGCCCCTTATGATTACTCCTACCCTGGGTAGTCGTAACAGTCACGAGACCAGGGTTGGTGATGAGCTCAGTGAGCTCACAGATTTCAAAGATGGTAGGGGGATCATCGCTGAGGCAGTATGCGGTGGTTGGAATGTTTATGGAGAGAGGAGCTTGTTCAGCAACATGTTCAGGGCTGTCTGCATACTCCATAGGAGGAATAGGAGGGTGTTGTGCAACAGGGTCAGGGATGGTAATACTATCGTGGGGAACAAGTGGGGAAGAACATATGAAAGAAAAAGAAGAAGGAAACAGAGGAGACAATGTATCACAGTCTTTTGGGAATAGGGTTTGGTTGTTGTGCAGCAGAGATGGGATGGCAAGGGGTGAGGTGTAACTAGGAGGTACTTGGTAACATTCATAGATCTGAGCAATGGAAAAGGTCAGGTGGGGGATTTTATCTGTGGGAGTGAATTCAATGGCCATGTTAGTTTTAAGAGGAGAAGGAGAAGGCAGAGGGAAACAAGGCTTTATACTCCTTGAGGGCAGAGTCCGCATTCGTCAGGTGTCACTCTGAAATCCAGGAGTCTTCTTTGGTTGTATATCCTTTCCAACAAATCAGGAAGGAATGTCTTCCTTTTGATCCTTTATGTTTGATGATCTTTTCTATTTTGTCTTCACCATCTATTAAATCCAGAGGGGGCATAGGGTAGTTAGCCCCATGGGTGTCATTCTCATGATACAGCAAGAAAAGGGATGCATGGAATATCAGGTGAATCTTCCAGGCCTTGGGGAGGTGCAACTGATAGGTAATTAGGGACAGTACTTTGGTAATGGAAAAGGATTCTTCTCGTTTGGAGGCGAACTTGGGGTTTGCAATAGAACATTTCAGGTTCCAGGCTTTGAGCCATATCCTATCCCCTAGGGCAAAGAGTTTGAAGTGGTGTCAGATATGAGCAGACATGGTTTGATATGCCAGCTCATGGAAGGCAAGGGCTTCATCTCGGGCAGCTGAAAGGGTCTTCAGTCAATCTTCTACTGTGGGAAGATCTGAATTGGCAATGATTGGTAGTAGGGCATGGGGTTCATACTCTATCATGAGGAAGAAGGAGGATTTGCTGGTTATTGAATGGGGGCAGTGATTGTGAGCAAATTCAGCATGGAAGGTGGAATCAGCCCATGACCCTGGGTTGGATTTGTAGTAGATGTGGAGATAGGTCTCGATTTCCTGATTGACATGTTTAGTTTCTTCGTTTGTCTGCGGGTGGTATGCTATGGAGAGAGATAGGTTGTATTGCAGTAGTCTCCCTAGTTCACAGGCAAATGAACTCGTGAACTGGAATCCTGGGTCAGAGATAATTTTGTCATAAAGGCCAAAGTGAAGGAAGACTTTGTGGAAGAAAAGGGCAGCAACACCCTCAGCAGTGATGGTTTTCTTGGTAGGGCATAAAATTACCCCCTTTGTAAGCCTGTGGTCAACCATGACCAAGAGCGAATCAAAGCCAGAGGAGGAGACTGGAAGATCAGTAATTAAATTGCAGGAGAGTTGCTGGAATGGGCAAGACATGGATGATTTAATTGAAGTAAGGGGGGGAATGGAGGGATGAGTATTGGATTTCACTTGTTGATAGGTGACGCAACCTTCAACATAGCAATGGATGTAGGTGGTGAGGCCAGGCCACCAAAATTCGGTAGTGATGAGTTGATGAGTTTTGAGGAAGCCAAAATGATTAGCAGTCTCATGGTCATGATAGCATTGCAGGATAGAGCAATAGAGGAAGTCATCAGCAGGGACATAGACATGGCCTTGGTAGGTAAGGATACCAGCATCCAATTGCCAATTGGCAAGATGGAAGTGGAATGCAGAAGATATTTCCTCATTCATGGATTGGAGGGCCTGGCAGACCAGGATGTTGGACTCTGAGGAATCTTTGATCCATTCATAGAGAGCGACATCAATAGTATTAATAAAAAGAGAAGGCGGGAGAAGAGTGACGCCCTCATTATTGAGATCCAAAGTGGGAAGGAGATCCAGACAATGAGATAAAGCATCTGGGCCAGCAAGTTGCATGCTGGAAACGTAAATCATCTTGAGATCGAAGTTGGCTAAATCAATAAGCCAATGGGCTTGGCGGTGGTTAAGGATCTGGGGTTGACAGAAATAGATGAGGTTCTTGTGATTTGTGAAAGTTTGAATAGGAAAGGCAGAGCTATGGAGATAATGGTGCCACGTCTTGAGTCCATGAATGATGACAAGGAGCTCTCTGTTATAAATGTCATAATTTCATTCAGCAGGAGAGAATGACTGGGAAATATAGGAGCAGGGATGCCATTCTCCATTGGCATCAGTCTGGAGAAGAATCCTCCCAGAGGCATATTTGGAAGTGTTGGTTGCGATGGCAAAGAGTATGGAGAGGTTCAGTATTTGTAATACCAGTTTCTTGAGGAACAATAACTTGAGGGTGTCAAAGGTGTGGGTGCAGGAGGATGACCAGGATCATGAACTGAGTTTTTTGGTGAGATCTATGAGGGAGCAAGCAATATTAAAGTAATCAGAGATGAATCTTCAATAAAAATTGGCAAAGCCAAGGAAAAAGCAGACATCCTTGACAGTGGAAGGGACTGGCCAGGAAGCAATTCCATTGAGCTTGATGGGGTCCATAGCGAGTTGTCCTGGTTTGACAATCATCCTGAGATACTCTACTTTGATGGCAGCAAACTTGCACTTTTCAAGCTTTAGGTAAAGGTCAAGTTCAGTCATATGTTGGAGAACTCGTTTGGTTCATTCCGTATGGGTGGCGTCATCAGGGGAGGTGATAAGGAGGTCATCCATATAGATGACAAGCCATCCTTCAGCAATTATGTTGTAAAAGGAGTCATTCATGAACCTCTGAAACATGGCTGGTGAGTTATAGAGACTGAAGAATATTATGATGGGTTCGAAGAGCCCCTTATGGGTGATAAAGGCAGCTTTCCACTGATGTCCATCCTTGATATGGACATTATTATATCCCCATTGTATGTCAAACTTGGTGAAAACTTTGGCATTGTGAAGTTTGTCAACAAAGTCGGACATGAGGGGTAAAGGATAGGCATCTTGAACAGTATGTTCATTGACATAACGGTAGTCTTGGCAGGGTTAGAGGCTGCTATTCTTCTTTTTGATGAAAAAAAATGGAGATGTTTGAGGGGATTTTGAGGGGCAAATCTTTTCACAATCTAGATTTTCCTATAAAAAGGACTCAGTGGTGGTACATTCTTTAGGTGAAAGGGGATAGAGTTTGCCAATCTTCGGGATGAACAACTCCTTTAGGTTAATCTTGTGGTTATAGGGGTATGAGGGTGGTACATGATCAGTGGCTTCCTTTGAGAAGATAGAGGCAAATTCTAAGTATTCCACTGGGAGAACTAGTTTGGGTTTCTTCCTCTCAGTGGCCATTGCAAGTTTGGTAGCCTGAGTGAGGTGTCCAATGACCAGGAACCCTTTTGGGATATATTGAGATCCACATTTGATAATAAAGAACATGATGTGCATGTTATTATCATGTTCGTAGTGGATGGAGGGGTCTTTCCATTCATTGTATTCAAATAAATGGGAATGCATGATGGAGTCCACGTGGATGTGGTGAGGGGTGCGAGGAGGAGGTTTCCAAAATTTGAATGAGTGATGGTGGGTTGACTTCTTTTAGCCAAGGAAGTCCAAGAAGGACATTGTCACATCCAAGAGACATGACCATGAAAGTTACTTGTTGTGCGATTTCTTCTATATTGAGAAATAAAGAGCAAGAGTATCGGATAGTACCTTTCTTATTGAAGGAGTTGTCAGCATTCTAAGCATGGATTGGGCGATTGAGTTTCATGAGTGGGAGTTTGTGTTTTTGGGCGAAATCCCAATCAATATATGAGATATTGGCCCTACTGTTGATGAGGGTGTGGGTGTCAATGGCTTTTAGTATATGTGAGGATATGATTACTTGAACAGAGATTTGCATTGCTTTGGTAGCGGAAGTCACAAGTACAGGAGCACACACAGGGAAAGAGGGAGAGACTTGCATCAAAGGAGTTCTTCCTTTTAAAAATCCATCTTCTTGAGTGTCACCCTCCTAACTGCTGGAACATCTTTATTGTCATTGTCAATCTCTTGAAGATGGGAAAGATCTTCATTGTTATCTTAACCAATCAATTTTATGACTAGTTTGGCAGCTATAAAGGTAGTGCATGTGGGGGAGGAGTGACTGGATTTATGGCATCTGAAACAAAGTTTCTTCTCGATACAGTGCTTCTTTTCCTCTAGGGTAAGCTTCAGGATTCATATGATGTTAATGTCCATGGCGTCGGAGTCTTTTGTTACAGAGGTTCTAGAAGGAGAAGAGAAGTTTTGGTGGGGCTGGTATGAAGGTTTGGTGTAATGTCGCAATAGCTCAGCAGCATGGTCCCACTGGGTTTGGAAGTGAACTGCCTTTCATATCAGGTATCGATCATGGTGGGAACTTTCTCCATAGATATAATCTTCCTCATGAGGACAGAAGAAAGGCCAGAAGTAAAGTATGAGATAAGGATATTGTCATCCTGGACCTATGACATAGCAACTTTGTTTTTGAATTCTGAAATATAGGAGGTCAACAAGGGATTATAAGTGCCATTCTTTCCAATAAGAATGTGTTTGGTGGAGAGCCAGGTGATTGCATTGTTGACTGTGTTGTGGTGTTCAAACATGATCTTAAAAGCTTTTACAAAGTTTTTCCAGATGCCAATGGTAGCAACATCCTGAGAAATAGTACTTAGGCAATAGGTGGATGCCCAAGTGGTGGCGGGTTCCTTAGTTATAAAAAACAGGGTAAAGGCGACCTTTTTGGGGTTAAAGTTATACATGGTGTCATTTACTGTTAGATAGAACAGAACAGTGTTCAGCCAAGATATGGCCTTATTGTAAGAGCCATTAAAGGTCTTGGGAGTGCCAAGGTGGAGTTCAGTAGGCCTGGAGGACATTACCAGCAAGAATGGAGGTAGGGGTGGAGGAGTGGGAGGATGAACAGGAACACTAGTAAGAGGGCTAGTGGAAGGAGGAACAGCTCGAAAAGGACTGGGGGTGGTCGTATGAGATATCTGGATAGGAGTTGGAAAGGAGGGAGTGGTGACTGGTTTCAAAGGGATAGTAAGGTGGTGGGAAAGGTTGTGGGCTAGGCTATGATCTCATTAATCAACTGCTCAGTCATGGAGAGTGTTCTTAATATAAGTCTCAAGGTCATCCAGTTCTTGATCTTCTATATGAGTAGATTTGTTTGATTTCTCCAGGAAAGAAGGTTCAGCAGGAGCAGGATAGTAAAGTCCCCAAGTGGGGTGGTTATGCTGAGGATAAATGGTGGAGGCTTACACAATGGTAGCCTCAACTAGAGAGTTTAGACCTTTTGTTACGACTACCCAGGATATGAGTAATTATTAGGGCCTTCAATAACAAGAAGTTGCTTGGAGAGCAACAATGTGGGATTTCGACATGGAGTTTCCTATGATGACAAGGAGAGAGGGGATTCCTCTATAGACAAGGAGTTGCTTGGAGAGCAATGATGCAGACTTCCATTGCAGGGATTCCTTTAATGGTGGTTATCAAGGGAATTTCTCGAAGGTAACAACAAGCAGAAAGCGAGTTGTTCAAGGATCGATTTAGGACTTTTCTAATCAAGGGGCAAGTAAGATGAGGAAGCAAATAGATTGCTAGGGCGACGAGGTACAAGGTAACTCAAAGAAGGTCTAAACTAGCAATCATAGTTGTATCTGAGTCATTTATATATTGAGTCTCCTTGCACACAGACTATAGTAAGAAATGCAAGGAAGACTATAAAAGAAAGGGTTATGTGTTATGGATCAAAGGAATACGCATAACAAAATGAAAGAAGGTCCGAAAAGGAAGGACATGTAATGATGAAGATTAGAACACATGGCCGATGAATCATGGGAGAATCAATGAGATAAATAAGGCAAGAGGAAGCACCACAGGTATGGAGGAAGTTGTAGAAGCCCTAGGCAAAGAAAAGAAATGAAGTCCAATGAATGTCCTAGAATATGGCATATGAGGAGTCCTAGGACAGACAGTAGTACATGGATTGAGCAAAGGCAAAGTACAAAGAAAAGAATGAGTTGTAACAAAGAAGCATTTGAGCAAGCGGCAACAACACTAGCATTGGGTGATTGAGAGACAGCTGAAAACCTAGAGATGTGAAAGGTCAAAACAATCTAGATCCAGAAAGGGTATCTGAGCAAGCTGCAAAGTATATTGGTTCTATGTTTCCAATTGAGCTTTCAAATGTGTGCAAGTCTGATATCCCTTTTTGTTGGCCTGAGGAAGTTAGCAAGGTTAGCTCATGTGTTTGCATGATATGCCTGTCACTACTGAAACTTCATATTTCCTCTATTGCCCTTATCTTTCTGTTGCATTGAATCATTTACTGTGTTTTGATAACATTAAGGATATTTAGTTACTGTATTGTCCTGGCAGCCAGTTCTCATACCAGATTGTTTTGGGGAATCATCTTTGCAACCATTTCAGCATCCATGACTTGATCAAAGCATCTTGAAAGGGAGTGTTGCTTTTCTACTGCCATAGACTATTTTGGATGATAAGATCTATTGTGATGGGGCAAAAATAATTATTTGAAATCACAAACCTAATGTGTCTCTTCTAACACCTTTAGGCGGTTGTTCACAGCCTGATTGGACTTGCATTGTTCGACAATGCTATCATGGCAAATTGAATCCAATTCTTTGTCTCTGTCAATGTTGGCAAAGAGAAGAGAGCCAATTGGACCACTTTTGATCATTTGCTGATAAGTATCTTCAAAATAGCACTTGAGATCTTCTGCAATCAGCTCCATCATAACATATAGAATAAAAACATATGTAAGAAAATATGAATAAAAGAGCAGATAGAACACAGCTGTTGAAGTCCTGGCTTGGGGATACATGCCAAGTAGAGTGTGCATGATGATTGCAGTTCTTTTCATTCCATAGCTTCAAAGTGTTAGAAAAGAATGCAGATATAACATGATACTTACTATCCTGGTTCCAATTTGATTGCCATATTTGACAACAGATTAATCTCACCTACTCTGAGCAATGAAAATTTCTTCACAGACTGGTGGTTGGCTGTGAGTGCTTGCTTGAATACATTCTAGATAAACAAGTGTTCCAAATAATTTTTGCTAAACATCAACTGATTAAGCTCTGCAAACAACATGTAGACCTGCCTTGGAATAAGTTGAAAGTTAATATTGGTGACTGGCCATTCATTTGTTGCTGCCATCTCAAGCACAATGTTTTCTTTGTAGGCAAATGCAATAGAACTAAAATAAAGTTCCCCAGACTTATACTTTACCTACCCACAGATATTACACTATAAGCTAGGGATAAATATCTCCTAGATGAATTTAGTAATAAACTTAGTGTGGACAGTATGTGGTTTGTTCACCAATCCTCTACAAATGTATATGGATTGAAGTAATTGAAATGGGTTCAACTAACAATCTGGTTAATAATGTGATTTTCTAGTGGTCATGCACTAGAATTGGGCTAGACAACAGTAGGTTGCTAGACAACAGTGTTGTCTGTACTTGTTTGTGCAAAAGATATATTGGCTTAACTTAAAAAAATTGCCAAAGGATAATTTGCTGGTATCTGTTGGTGTTAGTATACCAAGGGGCTGCAAAGATATAAAGATGTAGATATATATATATGTTCCAGGCTTTGCTGGAATTTAAACTAGGCTTCACTTAGTTCACTCAGATAGGTTTTATTAACTCAATCTTTATTATGCAATTAAGGAGATGAAAATCAAGTCAAGCAAGACTAGCACTTATTCCTTTAGATGGCTTAGTCAGCTGATATAGCAGATATGCTTGGCACTAGTAGTCTAGGTTGTTTGGGATCTATTCCCTTTAGTTGCCCTATGAAGGGTTTTCTTCCTAAAGGTATTCTATTTTACTTGTCTCTTCTTAGATACAAGTTATTACAACTTTTCCTTTTCCTCGTACTTCTCTTTCGCCTCTGCTCTATCCATGTACTACTATCCATGCTAGGCCCTCTGATCAGACAGATCCTAGCGCGTTCCACAGACTTTATTCCTTTTCTTCACCTTGGGCTTCTCTGACTGCCTCCGTACCCATGGTGCATCCTCTTACCATACTTAGCTCGGTGATTCTCCTGTGATACAACAGCCGCGTGTTCTGCTCTTCATCATTACGCATCTTTCCTTTCCGGGCTTCTTCCCATTCTGTTATGCGTCTTCCTTTGATCCGTAATGCATAACCCTTTCTTTTACAGTCTTCCTCGCATTTCTTACTTAGGTCCATGCGCAAGGAGACTTCGTATATAAACAACTCGAGTACCACCTAGATCGCTAGTTTAGACCTCCTTCGAGCTACCTTGTATTTCGTCACCTAGCAATCTACTTGCTTCTCTTGTCTTGCTCACCTCGCGGTTAGGAAACTCCTAGATCGCCTCTTCGATCGACTTGTCTCTCGACTTGTTGACATCTTATCTACCGTTGGAGGAATTCCCACAATGGAAGTACTGCGAGTCGGCTCCCAACCCGACTACCCTTGATCGGTTCGCTCTCCGCTTACTGATATCTTCGAGGAATCCCCTTGACCCTTGCTGACGGAGGAATCCCCACATCAGAACTACTGCATCGTCGGCCCCCAACCTGACTCCTTGTCTTCAAAGGCCCCTTACGATTACTCCTACCCCGGGTAGTCGTAACACAAGTCTTTTGCTTCTAACAAATTATCTAATAGTACTGAAGCTGAGGAAATTACCTACACTAGGCCCTCTGTGGGTTACCTGTGGAGGGAACTTCTGAATGGGATGAGAAAGTCTCCTTAAAAGAGAACTCCTCTATGAAATTAAACCTCTGAAAATAGAAATTTCTGGGGATAAGAATTTGCTTTTTATGGCCTGAAAGGCTCTCCTTATATAAATGTTTACAGTGGCTGTGCTAGCTTACAAATCACTTACAAATGCCAAGGGAATGCCAAGAGATTAGCTGTCAATTGCCAAAAGGATTACAAATGGCTTATTTTGATTGGATGAGCTCTGGCTTGGTAGGCTTGGTGTTGACTGATGCTGACTCATGCATTACAAATCAGGGGTAGTCTATTTTTAGCTCATGACTCATGATGACTCATACTAAGCTGAGCTAAATCTAGCACACTTTTTGGTAGTTGTGGATGCTAATGTTTACTATGACTCATTTAGGGGTAGTACATGGTCATGTGATTGTAGGAATGGTAGCTACTTGGCAAATGTGTAGGTTAGAAATAAAATATAAAGAATTTCTTTGTAACTACAAGTTTGATTATTATATGAGAATGGGTGGAAAAGATAAGTTAATATCTTCCTAGAAAATAGTGGGAAAATTAAGAAAATCTAGGGAAAGGTAGTTCATACTATAACTATCCATCCCTGAAGTTTTGTGGAATTCTGACCATGGGAAGTATATGAATTTTGACTCCTCAGGTTCTTCTATCATGGCCATGTATTAATTCAACTTGGTGATTTTCACTACAAGTCAAGGAGATCTGCCTCCACAACATCATATTCCTTTAGGCAAGTTTAATTTTGATCTTATTGAAGTTTACTTGCATCCTTCATAGTGTTTTTCTTGCCTTGTTAGAAGCTTATTGCCTTGTCTGAAGTTAAATGCAAGGTATGTATATGTTCTTTTAACCTCAAAAATCCTTCTGATTGTCCTAGCCCAAGGGTCGGATTCTTAGTAAAGGTTTTAGTTTTGGTTTTGAAGGGTTTAATTGTAGTTTCCATGACTATACTTGTCAGTTTTGGTTATTTTTTGTGGCATGTACTTTCTGTTTGCTTGGATAGCTTGTCAAAGGGTGGGCTCCCCCTTGCCTAGCTGCCCTCACTTTTTTTTTTTTTTTTTTTTACAAGTCTTAAGTGATATCAAATGTATTGAAGATCTATTTCAGAGTTTACCTAAATGAGTGGCTTATTGTGATGATGTAATGCCACCTTATGTGGTCACATGACCACATGTCTGAATCCAATAACTAAATAGAAATTTTACTATTTGACACATTAGACCATACTCTTCTTAAACAGGTGATATGGATGCAGGCCTCCTCCTGGTTGCCTATGTTGATAAGGTTCTGCAAGAGGTTGTAATGAGTCCTATTATTGTTCAGGATAAAATTTCCATGGGAAAACTTCACAAGCCTAGGTTAGACCCATCAAGTTCTTGAAATATGTTTTACTTTGACAACTTTTATTTTCAGGTTAAGGACTCAAGCTTTGGTTGAGACTTCCCCTGGAATTACTGCTGAACAAAAGGAAGGTGAAGTGGAAATGACACCATTAATGGATATAGAAGTTCAACATTGTGCAGTTGTCATGCTGCCACCTTCTTGAATTCAAGTAAGCAAAATTAAATTTGGAATTGGTGTTCATTCTGATTGCTTGGTTCTTAGTCTCAGTTAAATGGGATTATGACAGGTTTGCCAAATCCAAGAGAAAATGCCATTTGGGTAAATTCTTTGCCAATGTCCACTTGAGTTTTATTATAAAACCAACAATAGTTATTGACTTGCATGGAAAATTTTTAATGTGGTATCTTCCAGGCCTCCTACTCCTCCATTAAGTGATACTGTACTTTAGTTAAGAATTTCTTGTTCTTGCTGACTTTGTGGTCAGAAAGAGTTAAACAAGATTACCAAGTGCTTGAAGAAATCTTTTTGTAATTTAACCCATTGTGGCCAAGACTTGTCAAGCTGGTGGTTAAAGGGTTTTATGTATGATAGCAAAGAGGCAAATTTTGATGCAGGCAAGCTGTTACTATCTGTTGGCAAGTTGCTTCCAGAACATAAGGTATATATATCCATTAGTCTGGTTTGGAACCCAAGCTTACATATGTCTAAAATTAGCAGCTTTAAGATTGTATATATTCCTCACCAAATCTCCACTCTAAAGCTGTTCAAAAATGGCTTCAGTTGGTTGACCCTGTTGAACAGCTACTAAATGTAGTTTTGGAGATTGTTCATTCTAAGATGTGGTTAGCAAACAGCACAGCTACTCCATTGCTACTCCAGCAACTAGATACCCCTTTCCTGACTTGGCCAACTATTTATCCTGCCATAGATGTCATTGCCAACCAGCTCACACTTCAGTATTATGATTAGAGTGGGGCAATTTCTTTTTATGACCATTTGGTTAGCTTTGGTCTAGATCATGATGCCTGACTTTTACTTGAGGATTTTTAGGCAAAGTTTGCATACCAACCTGGAACAAGTGTCTTGTTTTCAGATAAGGTTTTGACACACTTGGTTCCAAAGTGGTCTAAGTGGAAGTAGCTGGTAATTGCTCATTATGCAAAGAATGATATATAGGACAGATTGGTGGTGGCTAGACCCTTGTTACCAACTTAATTGGATTGGTGGTCCAAATATAACTAGATAGATTAATATGTAGCTGACAGGAAAATTGACACCAATGTTTCTTGAATAATAAACATCTAGAAGAAATAATATGAGCATCATCCAAAAATGTCCTACTTTCCTTATAAGGCCAAAAGAGCCAAAATTTCTATTTACAAACCTGAAGGCACAAAATGTAGAACTGGTTCTGGGTCCATGATTGTCCTTACCTCTACTACAACCAGGAGGGGAAAAATCATTTATACTGAAGTAGATGCTGTCCCTTATTACAAATCATCTGATAAGGAAGGCAAATCACCAAAAAAGAAGCATCCTAAGACACCATCCTACTCTATGACAACTATTTCTGCTTCACTAGAGGATATGTTTGTACAAAAGGCTTCTTGTTTGAATGATTAGGAGTCTCATATATCAAGGATTACCAAAGTAAGATTAGGGTGTGATGTGTAATTAAAGTCTAACAACAAGTAGTCACAGAATGATTTCCTTTTGGAATGAATTTCTTGGAGAGCTACCTACCTTTCTATTCTCCTGGATTCTGAAGCCCTAGGACAACTGCAAGAAAAATGTATCCTTTGTCTTCAAGCTGATAACAAAATTTGTTGTCTTACATGCCTTGGGAATCATGGATGGTGTCATGCCTGTGTTGTCAAAGCATACCTATTTCTTCCATTTCATAGGCTTCCAAGGTGGAATGGTCAGTTTTATCAGGCTATATCTCTCTAGAACCTGGGCTTCACTTTCAATCTGGAATATAATGAAGATGTCTGTCCTTTAAATGCTAACAAAAATGGACATGGTGATCAAATAACTGTGGTGGACTTAGCAGAAATCTTTGTTCAATTGATGAGATGGTATAGATGTAATGGGACCAGTGACCAAGACAAACATCTGCAGCTTCTTCAGCATTGTCTTTTCTCCTTGACAACCTTCAAGCCTCAAACAGCCTTCACATTTGATGTTTTGAATAAGTTTCTTATAAATTCCCTAGAATGCAAGACCTCAGTATCTAGCTTCTATTCAAAGCTCAGAAGGCTCGTCAACAATGCTTTTCCTGATACCCTTCCTGTATGCTTCAATATTTTATTATTAACAGAAGTGACACCACAGTATTAGGATCTCTATTGAAAACTAATGAGGGTGTCCAGAATCTGGAGAGACCTATTCAATCAAAAAAGGGCAGGATTTGATCATGATGCTCAGAAAGACCCTGGAAAGGGCAAATTAGCAGTTTTTTGTCCTGCATGTCCTTAGCCAGGGTTCAATTTGCCTGACAATTGGGCTGAGTGGTATAATAGGTTGGCACATTTCCATGCCCTATTTCAGTTATCAAATAACTGACTATAGAATAGTAATAGACAGTCAATGATGCCAATATCAGTAGAACTCACTTGCATGCCACTGGTGTGGATGCTACTGCCTGTGCTCATTATAGCTGCTTTGTTCCCCATTTAATGGTTGATTTTTACAAGGGAGAACAGTAAGTCCATTTCTTATGTCTATATAATACTTTTCTGATTTTGATAGGCAGAAAAATATCAACTACTCCATTTGTCAAGTGATCTCCTACAACTCTAATGGTATACAAAGAGTCCTTATCATCTATGATGTGGCTTGTCAATGGCACAAAAATTTCTTGGCTAGGGTAGAGAAGTCTCCTGCCTTGTCCTTGCTGGATGACTTGGAAGTGGTGCCAGTAGTTGGAAAATTCCATCTGAGTATCCACAAGCTTCTATGTTTCTCCAGATTCAATCTCATGTTCCTTAAAGGAGCAGGCCATATTGATGAAGAGATATTGGAAACCTTTTGGACTTTCTTTAATAAAATCTTGCCTTCAGCCAGATCAATGACTTTGGCTCATCATCAAGAGCTCTATGATGATCATATGAGAGACTCAAATTGGAAAAAGCTAGTGGGAATTGGTGAGTGAAAGTTCAATTTAAATTCAGGTGTTTAAGTTGAAACTCACTTTAAATGACAGTGAAGACCTTGTTAAGGAAGCTCAAGGCTGCCTCTAATGGAGTAGATTGCACAAAAGGTCCATTCAAAGAGCTTAGCTCTGTCTTGGATGCTGAAAAATTGAACCATTGGACCAAAAAGGCAGAGAAAGCTGATGATGAAAGAGAGGAAGCTTTGGATGTATATAGTTTACAAATGGACAAAGGTTGGTTGTTTTTCTTTCTCAAAGTGGTCATTCTGCTTATTCTTCTTACACCTTTTCCATAGCTCCTACACTGGCAAAGATGAGACTTGATCTCCTAGATGCCAAGAAATCAGCCTCTAAAATACAAGACTCTGTGACTTGGCTGGTGGAAGGTATTAGTATTGAGGATGCTTAGTGAATAACTAGATCAGTAAATTATAAAGTGCTCTAATAGCTGTTATCACAGAGATGCATTGCAAGCAGACATATGTTGTGTGCCTGTAAATCCAACCACAACCCAAAAGACTAATATTCTGCAAAAGTGACAAGGGCTTCATATCAAAATAGTCAAGTTCAACCAGATGGCACAACTCTTCATGTCTGATTTGAATATTGATACTACCTTCTTCCATGAGAATGATTCTATTTTCTGTCCTGAGGAGAAAGATAAGACTTTTGATGATGAAAAGAAAGAGAGGGCATTTTGGGGAGGCCCAATAGATGAGGATGCTGAAGAAGATGTATATGAGGATAATCTGGCAGAGAGTTGTCCTAAAGATCTTGCCCTTTGAATGCCATCCTATACGAGAGCCTCCTGCTTAAAAGAGGTAGGTTTAGAGAATCTGATAAAGAAAAAAGTCCAATTGCATATTGGACAGGCAAATAACAGTTTGGAAAAACTAAAAACTTATCTAGGTCACAAGTTCATTCTCTATAGGATAAACTTTCGAAGTTCTACCTTAGTTAGAACTGATACCAGATCAAAACAAGACATTTAAAAAGTGGCCTTGAAGATTACCAAGGATGTTCAAAGTTACCATAGGGCAAGGGAGTCACTGTCCTATTTAAAAGCTTCTCAAGATATCTTGAAAAAGTACCAACTCATAAAGCCTGATAAACTAGAAGTGTCCAAGGACATTACTGAGGAAAATTGATTTGGTCAAAGTGCTAACATTCTTCCTTGGTTTTAGAGAATTAGGAGAAGTCAACTTGGGCCATCAGGTGTATGGAATAAGGAATGTAAGTGTTATAATGCATTGAAGTTTGACCTCGCTTCTGAAATTAATACATTTGCTTTGAAGTTTATAGAATTAGCTGGTTGAAAGCCAGGACTAGATATGCAAGATAGAAGAAAGAGTTGCAAATGGTAAAATATGAGATGATCTGGACCACTTTGTGGTTCAAACATTATGAGCAAGAATGGGAGAGATGATACAAAACTTCTCCAAAACTGGAATTTAAGGCATATGTTGTAAAACAACAAGATGTTTGGAAAAGGTTCAGGAAAGCAGCTGAAGAGAGTGAAAGAGACACACAATAACTGAAGGTCTTAAATTGAGATATCTCCAGAAAAAAAGTGCAATTTCAAGAATGTAGAACTAGGTACATGGATTGACTACTTATATACTACAAAATATGCACACAGACCATGGGGGTTGAGGATGTGGTTATAGGGTAGGGCTAAGGGCATTGCTAAGAGTATAATGTTACTAGGGTCTGGGGCATTGTCAGAGGGTTAGATAATGGCTATTGTTATCTAATAAGATAAAATAAGAGAAAAATAGGTGAAGTGAAGATAAAGTTTAGGGGCTATTTTCTATAGGCATTACATTATCCCTTTCTCAGCGGTTAAACTCCTGGTCGACAAGTACTTTGTTCTTTTTTATTATCTCCTTCTCAAGGGTAAAGTCTCAGTCTACAAGAATGCCATTAATAATGGGTTTAGTGCAGGGTTGGGGAATTTTGAAGAGGAAATTAGAAAGTTAGTTTAAGGAAGTGGAGAAGGCTTTAAAGCCAGTGTTGGTGAAAAGTGGTGCCTTTTGAGTGCACATGAAGCAATTGCATGATTTAGAGGAAGGGCATGCAGCAGCCATGTTATCTCAAATAGCTTGGATAGCTTTGGGATATCTGGTGTGAAACTTGCTAAATTCCTCTTTGGCATGAGTGAGGTTGGACTTGGATTTCCAGGTGCATTCTTCTTGGGGATACCCTTTCCACTGCACAAGGTACTTGGTCTTGTTTTGCTTTTGTCTTGAGTCTACAATCTTCTGAACTTCATATTCCTTTTTCTGTTATATAACTACTATTATAATATGAATATTTTCAAATTTTTTTTGGACTTATATCTTTTTCTTTTCTCAGTCACATGATCTGTGCACGTGACCGTGGTAACCCTCACATGACTAGGCCTAGAGCTAATGACATCATATCTTGTAGTAACCTTGCCCTTTTAATTTCTGCTCTTCTCACACAGCCCTTTTTATTTCCATCATTTCACTCTCATGACTGTGGCATCCATTAATCTATTTATGGTAACCCCTTTCATGTATAGCATGGTCTGTGCGTGAGCCTGTACTCTATATAAGTAGATACTTTGCAACTGGAAACCCTAGTCTAATCCATCTTGTTTACCTCAATAGTCATTGCCTGGATCATCTGGCTCTTATAGACTGAGTTGAATGAAGAAGACCTCCATACCCTCTCTTTGAGTCAAGACATGTGTAATCTGCAAAGTAGTCCCGAGTCTTGTGGATTTGTTGTTCATGATAGGTTCATAACAACTACAGCTGGTGGTGGTTTGGATTTTACCTATGAAAGGAAGGTTCTAGTAATATAGAATGTGAGATATGATTTGTTGAACATTGAGTGTACTCCTTTCCACATTTTGGATAGTTCCAGCTTGTATGTGGCTTCCTTGACTGTTATGATTCTATCATGAATGACAAAACCACAAGGCTTGGGACTATCTCACAAGTTACACAAATCCTGGCTCAAGAAGAGGGTATGGAGGTCTTCTCTGTCCAACTCAGTCTACAATAGCCAGAAGACCAAGGCAATGACTATTAAGGTGAACAAAAATGAATTAGACTGGGGTTTTCAGTCGCAAAATATCTACTTATATACTATATAGGCTTGTGCACAGACCATGCTATGCATGGGATGGGTTACCATAAATAGACTAATGGATTCCATGGTCATGAAAGAGAGATAATGGAAATGAAAGGGGCTGTGTGAGAAAAGTGGAAATTAAAAGGGTGAGGTTATTTTATGGTATGATGTCATTAGCTCTAGACCTAGTCATGTGAGGGTTACCACGGTCACATGCACAGATCACATGACTGAGAAAAGAAAAGGATGCAAGTCTGAAAAGTTTTGAAAATGTTTATATTATAACACTACCTCCTTTTTATAACTTGAATTCCAGGCAAGTCATGGTTGATTCGGCAACCATAAAGTTCTTGAAAGGAGAGAAGAGAGAGGCAAAGGAAGAAGCTGTAAGTTCACGGAGTTTACAAGGAGCAGAGAGATTAGATTTATGGAAATTGACAACTGCCAGCGGGGCAGTGTTAATGATATCTGCAGATTTCCAAGTGTGTGATCGGTTTCATCATATCCCTTCTAATATATCAGATATTCCAACTTCTTATTTTTGAGGCAAGATGAGGCTATGTAATCCACCTCAAATTGCTCTTCCTCTTCCTGGTCTACTTCAATCACATCAGGTCAGACTTTAGGTTGTCCAGGTAACATTTCCTGATAAGGCTTTATGCAAGAGATATTGACCGTGGGATAAATGCGAACGGCATTGGGGAGTTTGAGCATAATGGCGTTAGGAAGAACTGTAGTGATAGCATAGGGTCCAATTCATTTTTGGGTTAATTTCTTTGCCATATAAGGAAGTTTTAATTTATCTGTGGAAAGCCAAACTTGCTGGCCAATAGAATACTCTGGGGCTTTGGAATGACTCTTTTCCACTGAAGTGATCATTTGATCTCGAGTATTTTCGAGTGCTTCTTCTATCTCCTTATGAAAACAACCCATTTCTCTGGCAAAACCTGCTAATCTCCCTTCGAATCCCATATGTGGAGCATAGTTTCAGATGACATTAAAGAGAATAGAGCCAGTTGCAGTGGTGACAGTATTATTGTGGTAGAATTGGGCCATTTTGAGCCAGTCAGCCCATTCATGCTGCTTTTTTCCTATGTAAGCATGGAGATATTGTTTGAGAGTTTTATTAACATGCTCCGTTTGGCCATCTGTTTGTGAATGATAGGCTGTGGAAATCTTTTGGGAGATACCAAGGAGTTTACATAAGTCCTTGGTAAAGGCAGACACAAACTGGGGACCACGATTGGAAATTAAAGTAGAAGGGAGTCTATGTATACACCAAACATGATTTCTAAATAGAATGGCAAGATCCAAAGAAGAATATGTATTGTAAGTGGGAATAAACATAACTTTTTTAAAGAAGCAGTCTACTACCACACAAATAGCCGTAAATGAATGTGATTTGGATAAACCCGTGATGAAATCAACCAAAAGATCTTTCCATGGTCATTTAGCCACAGGTAATGGAAGGAGTTTTCCTGCTGGTGCTTTTGACTTTCCTTTCATAAGGGCACACACTTGGCTGCTATCTACATAGTTTTTAATGTCTTTGGTGACACCAGGCGATGAAAAATAACGAGTGACAGTATAAATAGTTTTAGAGTGTCCACCATGTCTGGCAATAGGGGAGTCATGACAAAGAGTGAGAAGACGAGTACGTAAAGGAAGCAGTACGAAAACTTTGTTTTTGTCATTTTTGAAAATGTTCATAGAAGCATCAAAAAGGAAATCATTCACGGCATCCACTCCGAGAGCAGTGGACTCTGATTCCAACTCCAAAAAAAAGTCTGAAGAAAGAGAAACTGAATTTATGAAAACGGCAGGAGGCGGGACTGTAATATTGGTGTTATGATCCTGCACAGCCTCACAATGGTCCGGATGACAAGAAAGTGCATCAGCCCAGCCATTAGAAGAACCTAGTTTATAAACAAATACATAATTGAATTCCTGAAGAACAGTATGCCAATGAGCCTGCCGACCGCTAAGAGTTTGCGGCTTCTTCCAATACTCTAGGTTCTTGTGATCGGTTCAGATCTTGAATCTTTCACGACCAATAAAATAGTGGCACCACTCTTCCAGCACTTGAATTACTGCAAACAATTCTTTATCATAAATAGGATAATTGTGCTCAGTGCTATCAAAAGAATGTAAAATAAAGGCTATAGGTCACCAGTTACCATCATTGCAGAGAGTAGAGAGCACAGCTCTCATAGCGATATCCGAGGCATCAGTTTCAACCCACACTTCTTGATCTCAGTTGGGATACGCGAGAAGTGGGGCAATAGTAAATTTCTTTTTGAGGGCATCGAACACCACTTGTTGATTGGGACCCCATGTGAATGGAATGTCTTTCTTGGTAAGATTGTTCAAGGGGTGTGCAATCTTGGCAAAGTCTGAAATGAAATGTCTATAATAATTACAAAGTCCTGGGAAGCCTTGGAGCTGTTTTAATCTAGTGGAAATTGGCCAATTCATGACCCCAGCCACCTTTTTCTCTTGCATTTCTACCCTCTTTTTAAATACAACCATACCTAGAAAGTCCATTTTGTCCTTTGAGAAGTAACACTTAGAGGGTTTGACATAAAGATTATTATCACGTAAATGACATAGGACCTCTTTTACAATCTCTTTATGCTCTTCTCGAGTCTTCTTTGATATAAATATCATACAATTGTCAATATAAATAATCACTATGTCATATATGTTGTTAAATATATTATTCATCATTTGTTGGAAGGTAGGAGGAGAATTAGTCATTCTGAAATACATTACCATGGGTTCATAAGCTCTGATTGGTGTAACAAAGGCACCTTTCCATTCGTCACCTTTCTTGATCCACACATTGTTATAGCCCCAACATAAGTCAAGAGCTGTAAACATGTCAGCATTTTTCAGCTGATCTATTAATTGTGGGATCAAAGGAAGTGGGTAGGAATTCTTGATGATACCCTCATTGAGATAACGATAATTGATGACCATCCTTTTCCCACCATTCTTTTTGGGAATAAAGAAGACGGGAGAGATTTGAGGCAATTTAAAAGGAGCAATGTATCCTTTTTTGAGCTCTTTATCTATAAATGCATGAATTTTGTCCATTTCAATGTCTGAGAGGGAAATTACTCAACCCTTCTTTGGAATGAAGTCAGGCTTGAGATCTACAGTATGATCCCAAGGCTTTCATACCAGCATTCTGGTAGATTCTTGTTTTGAAAAGACCTTGAGGAAATTGTGATAGACTTCTGAAACCTGCTCTTTTAGTCCTTCCTCTATAGTACGTAGAAATGACAGGTCTGGTCCAAAATAATTAAAAGCGGAAGGGCCAGCCCCCATAATTTTGCAATACTGAGTGCAGTGTGGAAATAAAATAGACTTCTGCATCCAATCGACTTCAGAATTATGGCAGAAAAGCCAATCATATCCAATGATCATGTGATGTGTACCCAATTTAAATATGTAAGTGTCAATAGTTTCATAATGTTCTGCGATTTCCATAATCAGGGTTATCACATACTGGACTTGGCCAATAGTGCCTTCTGATTCATCAGCGTTATGTATCTTAATCAGGTTATCAAGTGTAAAGAAAGGAATTCCATGATGAAGAACGTAATCGCAATCAATGAAAGTGTGGGTAGCACCAGAGTTCAAGAGAGCTTTGAACCTGTGACATTCCCATTGACCATCCCTTTGACAACATATAACAGTCTCAAGCAAGAACTCTCCATCAAATAACAATGTCATTGCACGATGTTGGGAGGTCATAACACACGAGAGGGATTTATAAATAGAACTAATTTTTTGTTGTTTTTGAAGAGAATTAAGCACACTATTATTTAACTTTGGTGCCATGCTCAATTGAGATGCTCTCACAGAGAAAGCAGACAAACTACATAATACAGAAGATAAGTTGGAAATAGGAAAATCAAAATCAGAACAAGACGTAAAAGAAGAAGAAAATTGTTCAGGCATGGAGGAATCCTCTACTCCTACGTGCTGTGTCCTTTTAAAGCCTCAGCTGCACACTGCTTAGCCTTGACTTCAAATTTATCATGGTAATATGCCTCGGCTTCTTCTGAGACAAAATGTTATGCAGCCATTGCTATTACTGGTGCTGTAACTGGGGGAATGGGAAGGGGACAGGAGACATATTGTTGCGCCACTTGCACCTGGGAATATTCTGTGACAGGTACATAAGCACCTTGATCATAATCCCAAACAACTTGTTAACACTGTTAAGGAGAACAGGAAGGACGACAATATGGGTTTTTGGGGCAATCAGGTTTAATGTACCCAGGAAGATTACAGAGGAAACAAGTCCTTGTGTCTTGCCTTGCGGGTGCAGCCTGCTGCATGCCTATCTCCATGGAAGCACTGTGACCCAGCTAAACTCCAGTTGTCATAAATTGAGGATGCTGAGGGGGGGAAGGCTGAGAAGGAGGCAGATATTGATAGCAACCCTGAGGCTGTGGGACGAAATGGGAGTTTTGTGGAGGGCCTTGCTCTATCGCCATTTGTTTGTATGCCCTGCCAATAGCCCAATAGTTGACCTTCAGATCATTGATCTCCATATCCAATTCAGGGTGGTTCATTTGAACTCTTTCGTAGATATAGTGATCAACCGCCTTCTTTAGAAGCATAGTGGTGTGGTAATCCTCAATGTCAGCTTCTTTTTGGAGGACCTTGAACTGCTGGAGGAAAAAATCTATTGGATGACCATTTTGGCGAAAGCCTTTCAATTTCCGAAGAGACTCATGGGCGAGTACATCAATCCGGAAGTATTCTCTGATCTCTTTTTGGAATCTTCCCCAGCTGGGCCAAGCCTGTTATGACTTATCGCTGAAACATTTAGTCACTTTCACAAGGCTTGGACGATGCTTGCAGGATACACTACTCCTGGCTCAAGGAGATGAGGGTATGGGAGTCTTCTCCACTCAACACAGTCTACAATGGCCAGAAGACCAAGGCAATGACTATCATGGTGAACAAGAATGGATTAGACTGGGAATACCAGTTACAAAGTGCTACTTTATATACTATACAGGTGCGTGCACAAACCATGCTATGCATGGGATGAGTTACCATAAATAGACTAAGTAATCTCACGGTCATGAGAGCGAGATAACAGAAATGAACAGGACTGTGTGAGAAGAGTGGAAATTAAAAGATCAAGGTCATCTCATGGTATGACGTCATTAGTTCTAGATCTAGTCATGTGAGGGTTACCATGGTCACGTGCACAGATCACATGACTGGAAAAGAAAAGAATACAAGTCCGAAAATGTTTGAAAATGTTCATATTATAACAAAGCCAAGTCTTTTTTGATGCCTGTTATAACATCCTCTGCATTGCATACCTTGGATTCCTCATCATCAAGGTATTTCTCCAATGTGATTTGGGCAAACCCGTCTGCCTTCTTTTTCAAGCATGAGAGGATGGTGATGCATTTTAGCTTGTTAGACTTCCAAGTCTGGGCATCAACCCATAACCGCAACTTTATCCACCAAAGACGAAAGGTGGTTTGATCGCCATCCCATTTCTCAGGATTAGCAATCTTTTTGGTTACATTGGACCTTTCCTTGTCCACGTTTAAAGCAGCAAGTTTTGTGACGAGGTTGTCTAAGTCCACTGATGTCGACATACTTGATAACAGGTTTTAGATAACAAATAGGGTGGAGGTAAGAGTAGAAATGTTCAACTCCATAGTATTTGAAGGAGAACAAGTGATATTTGATGCATTGTTTGTTGTTGGAAGGCCAATAGACCTTGTGGATATGGAATCGGGATGGAATCTTGAAAATCTTCTTTCAGTTGCTTACTGTGTGGACTATTCCAACCACACTCTGGACAACCTACAAACTTGCTGTCATAGAAAATATGTTACGACTACCCGGGGTAGGAGTAATCATAAGGGGCCTTTGATGACAAGGAGTCAGGTTGGGAGCCGATGATACAGTGGTTCTGACGTGGGGATTCCTCCATCAGCAAGGGTCAAGGGGATTCCTCGAAGATATCAGTAAGCGTAGGGCGAACCAATCAAAGTAGTCGGGTTGGATCCGACACACAGTACTTCTGTTGTGGAGATTCCTCCAACGGTGGACAAGGTATCGGCGAGTCGAAGGACAAGCTGATCGAAGAAGTGATCTAGGGGTTTCCTAATCGCGGGGCAAGTAAGACGAGAGAAGCAATTAGATTGCTAGGCAGCGATGAGATACAAGGTAGCTCGAAGGAGGTCTAAACTAGCGATCTAAGTGGTACTCGAGTCGTTTATATACATAGTCTCCTTGCGCACGGACCGTAGTAAGAAATGTGAGGAGAACTAGAAAAGAAAGGGTTATGCGTTACAGATCAAAAGAAGACACATAATGGAATAGAAGGAAGCCTGAAAAGGAAGGACGTGTAATGATGAAGAGCAGAATATGCGGCCATCGTATCACGGGAGAATCAACGAGACAAATATGGTAAGAGGATGCGCCACGGGTACGGAGGTAGTCGGAGAAGCCCAAGGCGAAGAAAAGGAATAAAGTCTGTGGGATGTGCTAGGATCCGTCGGATGAGCGGGCCTAGCACGGATGGTAGTACATGGATGGAGCAGAGGTGAAAGAGAAGTATGAAGAAAAGAAAGAGTTGTAACAAAATACTTCTTTGATCAGAGGTAATACCTTCTTCTCTGAATACACTGCCTAAGGTGGCTGCAGCGATCTAAACTAAAATCCAGAACGGAACAAGACAAGAAAGGCGTGGGGGAACCAGAAACACCTGGCTATGGCATACAGAAATACTATCCACATTAAACGTGACATTACAGGTGATCACGCAAACCTGCCCACACTGGCATAGTAGGAACACAGACAGCTAGGCACTCAGCTGACAACAAGGGCTAGTACTTTATGCCTAGTAGCAATGTTATTCTTATTTGTATGGCAGATGATCATATATAAACAGCGTGGGACAAGTGCTGGTCTTGCTACCGTCAAGTGGTAGTAACTCTTGTTTCCTTAGCTCTGGGACCTAAGCATTGTGTATAACAGTCTAATCCAAGTGTTATGATCCTATCACGAATGACAAAACCACAAGGCTCAGGACTATCTCACAGGTTACATGAATCCTGGCTCAAGAAGAGGGTATAGGGGTCTTCTCTGTCCAACTCAGTCTACAATGGCCAGAAGACCAAGGCAATGATTATCAAGGTGAACAAAAATGGATTAGACTGGGATTTCCAGTTGCAAAGTATCTACTTATATACTATACAGGCTCACACACAGACCATGCTATGCATGGGATGGGTTACCATAAATAGACTAATGGATTCCATGGTTGTAAGAGAGAGATAATGGAAATGAAAGGGGCTGTGTGAGAAAAGTGGAAATTAAAAGGGCAAGGTCACCTTATGGTATGACATCATTAGCTCTAGACCTAGTCATGTGAGGGTTACCATGGTCACATGCATAGATCACGTGACTGAGAAAAGAAAAGAATGCAAGTTCAAAAAGTTTTGAAAATGTTCATATTATAACACCAACCTTGCATTTGACCTTGAAGGGTTTATAACACTTGTCCTTGAACTTCTTTATTGGACAATCAATTTTGATGTGCTTTCCTTCTAGCAACACCTTTTGTCTGACCATGTATTCAATCACTGATCTTGCCTTTTTGTTGTGTGATCCTTTCATCATCTCTGTGGCTTTTTCCAATGCCTTCTTTACTGTCTCATAGTTTCCTTTCATTCACTTTACAACCTTTGTGGCTGCTTTGTTTTTGACTTTCACCTTTGGATATGGTATTCAAGATTGTTGTCTGTTACAACTCTTTCTTTTCTTTGTACTTCTCTTTCGCCTCTGCTCCATCCATGTACTACCATCTGTGCTAGGCCCGCTCATCCGACGGATCCTAGCATGTCCCACAGACTTTATTCCTTTTCTTCGCCTCGGGCTTCTCTGACTACCTCCATACCCGTGGCGCATCCTCTTACCATATTTGTCTCGTTGATTCTCCTGTAATACGTTGGCTGTGTGTTCTGCTCTTCATCATTACACGTCCTTCCTTTTCGGGCTTCCTTCTATTCCATTATGTGTCTTCTTTTGATCTGTAACGCATAACCCTTTCTTTTCTAGTTCCCCTCGCATTTCTTACTACGGTCCATGCGCGAGGAGACTACGTATATAAACGACTCAAGTACCACTTAGATCGCTAGTTTAGACCTCCTTCGAGCTACCTTGTATCTCGTCGCTGCCTAGCAATCTAATTGCTTCTCTCGTCTTACTCACCCCGCGATTAGGAAACCCCTAGATTGCTTCTTCGATCGGCTTGTCCTTCGACTTGCTGATACCTTGTCCACCGTTGGAGGAATCCCCACAACGGAAGTACTGTGTGTCGGATCCAACCCGACTACTTTGATCGGTTCGCCCTATACTTACTGATATCCTTGAGGAATCCCCTCGACCCTTGCTGATGGAGGAATCCCCACGTCAGGACCACTGCGTCGTTGGCTCCCAACCCGACTCCTTGTCATCGAAGGCCCCTTACGATTACTCCTACCCTGGGTAGTCATAACATTGTCCAAAGTTAAGAACAAACAGGAAAACTCTGGTTGTTGTGATTTGGGAGTTGTGGATACATTCAGCTAGTAGAAGCCATTCTACCCAATCTGTTTGTCAGTGGTTTATATAGATTCTCAGATATTTTTCCACCTTATGGTTGACATGTTTCATTTGTCTATTGGTTTGCAGGTGGTATGCGGTAGATGGGTTGCCTTATATGACAAGCAGGTTGTAGAGTTATTTCATGAATGTTGACATAAATTAAGTTCCTCAGTCTGATATCATCTTTTGGGATATTCTGTATAATTTGAATATATTGTCTTGGAACAGGATGGCTACCCCTAAGGAGGTGACAATGTTGGTTGTGGCATGAGATGAATCATTTTGGTAAATCTGTTGACCACCACTAGAATAGCATTTTTTCCTTGTGATTGTGGTAGTGGTCCAATGAGATCTACTAATATAATCTTTCATAAATTCAATAAAATTTCATTCAAATAAAAAGACATATGGAGTGATGTGTTTTTGACTTTGACCTTTTGGCAAATATTACAGCCTTTTACATACTCTTCTACTTCTTTGCATATCATGGGCCAATAGTACTTGCTTTTGATAAGATTTATTATTCAGCAAGCTCCAGAGTGTCTGGCTATTGGGTGGTCATGATTGGCTTTAATGATTTCCTTTTAGAGCGATATGTTATTGGGAATGTAGGTGAGGTTTCTCTATTTGATGAGTCCATCTTGTCTTGTTCAGGGTGACTTAACCTTTTCGACATCCTCTTTTGCAAACTTCTCTAGTTTGTACTGAAGTTTCTTGATGTGATCAAGGATACTCAGTGAGACAATATCTTCTTTGTAGGCAAATGCAATGGAACTAAAATAAAGTTCCCCAGACTTATGCCTTATCTATCCATGGATGTTACATTATAAGCTAGGGATAAATATCTCCTAGATGAATTCAGTGATAAACTTAGTGTGGACAGTATGTGGTTTGTTCACCAATCCTTTACAAATATATATGAACTAGAGTAATTAAAATGGCTTCAACTGATGGTCTGGTTAGTATTATAATCTCCTAGTGGTTATGCACTAGAATTGGGGCTAGACAACAGTAGGTTGCTAGACTACAGTGTTGTTGCACTTGTTGTGCAAGAGATATGTTGGCTGAACTTAATAAAGTTGCCAGGAATTAGTTTTCTGGTACCTGTTGGTGTTAGTAAACCAAGGAGCTGCAAGGATATAAAAATGTTAGCAGTAATCTACAGATATGCTAAGATATAGAGGTGTAGATATGTTCCAGGCTTTGCTGGAACTCAGACTAGGCTTCACTTAGTTCACTCAGAAAGGTTTTATTAACTCAATCTTTATTGTGCAACTAAGGAAATGGAATTAGGTCAAGCAAGACTAGCACTTATCCCTTTAGGTGGCTTAGTCAGCTGATATAGCAGATATGCTTGGCACTAGTAGTCTAGGCTGTTGGGGATCTATTCCCTTTAGTTGCCCTATGAAGGGTTTTCTTCCTAAAGGTATTCTATTTCATTTATTTCTTCTTGAGTACAAGTCTTTTGCTCCTAACAGAC
>JBBPQZ010000088.1:0-27951 GCA_038092795.1 Boletus rubissimus
GCTGTAAAACTCGTATAGTATTTACTCGGTCGGGGGCCGTACTATGAGTATACTATAGGTAACACGCGTGTACATGCGTGTACGACCGTGGAACTTGAAAGCTTGATCGTTTACTCGCGAGCGGCGGCCCGCACCATCGTGTCATAATCTCCCCCCCGAGTTCTCGATATCACTGCAGTCTGATTCACCGACGCTACGTATGACGACGATCACAGGTTTCGTACGGTGTATATATGACCATTCAACTCCTAAATCTGATCTGACGATGAGCGGGCCACGAGCATCTCGACTACGTACGACTCGCACTTCGGAACCGCATCGACTGTAACTTGTTCGAAAACACAAACATAAAGTTCGGCTGGGCTGTCTCTCACATCGTCAGAAAAGCTGAGGCAGCGATGGCACAAATACCCCTTCACCCCCCTCCTCACCTCGAGTCGGCGGGCCTCGGACTGTATCATACAACCCACATGCCAAACGTCACCGCCCAAGGCCTTACACCGCGATAGGTTTCTAGGGTTTTACCTTTGGCATATGTTCGCGAGATCTGGGGGCGGAGAGACGGTAGAAAATTCAAGCTTTTCAAGGTACCCCCTGGCCAAAAGATGATACGCACACGTGGACGGGCCGAAACAAGTCCATATAGAGCGTGATAACGCGGTATCGCAATCTAATCTACGTCTAGTCTAGTCTATAGCGACCGTCCCCTCTGTTCGACCACGACCACCTCCCCCCCCCACACACGGACACGACACCCAAACAGGCCCTGTTACAAACCGTACAACACCCAAAACACAACACACAACAGGATCCTTCCGATCGATCATCGATTCCAGCTCACTCGACGAGTGAAAAAAGGGGGCGACTGCATCCGAAAGGGGAAGGGGCGGTGCAGAATGACAAGGGTGTGCCAGTAAGGGGTGGGTCCAATGGGTACGATAAGGTGCGGCATGATACCACACGGATATAGCATCCGAGACGCGTCCCAAGGAGAGCAGGTGACAATAACGATGATAATGTATGAGGACGGTGACGAGCAAGAGGGTGTGTTCGGGCCGCCCGTAAGGGTATGTTCGCAGATCCCACGTCGAGCCATTGGAGGCAGCATGCTGAGCCGAGCGCAGCATCTACAGAAAGTATTCGGGGAGCTAACATACGTGTCAGTATGTCTATGGTGTGAACGAGTAGATTGACAAGGGCGGATGAACAAAAACACATCTCCCCCAAAAAACCAAGCCAGACATCATCACCCACCTTACCACCCGCATTCTGCGCTGCCTGATGACTCGGTCCATCCCGCTCATTCTCCGGCGCCGCTTCAAATACGTTGAAGTACATGCTCCCACCGGGCCCCACTTCGAGGATGCTCGCCGAGTTGCCACAACGATAACAATAGTTGGGGGCAGACCATACCGTGGAGAGGTGTTTGTCAAAGAGGGACGAATAGCCTTCCATACAAAGTTGGTGTGCGCGGAGGATGTGCGACATGTTGTTCGTTTCGAGAAATTTGTGGACGACGCCTGAACCAAAGGTGTACCCCGCGCCTCTGTATGCAACACGTCGACACACACGAAAGGAAGAAAGGGAACATCAACAATTAGCACGTGAGAAGAAGTAGAAGGGGGGCAGTGGAGTATGTGGAGCCTAGCCACCCACACACCTGCCCCTGCTGTGGGAGAGACCGTACCGACCTAGGTGATATTGCAAAATCTTCCTTCTCTGCATCTGGATCTGACCACACAAGATCGGCCATGGGTCCTTCGTGAGGGATTTCTGCCAAGCCAAGCCATTTACCAAGCCATGAGGTGCGGAGCCTCGAACAAGAAGCAACGAAAGGTAGGGCCTACCTCGAAACCGATCGACGACCTTGATCTGATCGACTGAGTGGATAGAAGGCGAAAGACCTAGCGAACAAGCCATCCATCAAAACCACCATTTGTTTCGAAGAAAAGATGCTTAAACAGCACGTACCACCGTGGACGCAAAATATCCGGTCGTCGATCACGACAGAGAGCGTCAAGAAGTCAAACATATCTGTAAAGTACGTCCACACGTGTGACGAGCCATATTTACGAACGCATTCGGTGTAGAAACCATATGTCTGTGGAGAGAGAAGCGGGTTAGGACGAAAGCGAGGAGAAATAAGAGGGAATAAAGACGTGCTTGAGTGACCGCCCTGGATTCATGGTTACCACGGATGAGCTGGACACGATCAGGGTATCTTAGTTTGAGACACGTCAAGAGAGAGATGGTCTCGACGCTAAAGAGACCACGATCGACATAGTCCCCTGGATACGAAGCGTGAGTCATTTGGGACGTCGTGTGCAGGGGGGACTGACCGAGAAAGAGATAGTTGGTATGGGGTGCATAACCGCCTATACGGAATATCTCGATGAGATCGTAAAACTGACTTGGAGGATGGTTGAGTGGTGTCGACGACGATACGACGAGCCAAGAAGCGCTCACCCGTGTATGTCACCGACGACGGTGACTGGTGCGGAGACATGGACGACGTTGGACTCTCTCATGAGCACTTCTTTTGTTTTTTCGCATATTTCACGTAAGAGGGCTTCATGGAGGAGCTGTTTTCGGAGGAGTTGTTCTATGCACGCGTCGAGGTCGAATGGAGCCATTTTGGTGATTACGCATGAATTCGGTCGATGCGACCACACGGCTGTTTGGTCTTGTTTATACACTCGTGACATACCGATCTCGCCAAAAAAAAATTTAATGAAATAAAACATGTCCTGTCTAGTCGTCCTGTCGTTGCCATCACCCTGCCCGGCGAATCCCCAACGGTACTATAATAGCTCAGGGCTCAGACCTATATCAGTCGGTGCGTAAAAGTATGTCTATAGTCTCGGTAAGTCACTTTTTTATGTGTATCCGTAGCACAGGGCAACCTGGGGCAAGGTTAAGTTTGCGACCATGACACGCGTAGTACGGAAATTTTTATTTGCGTGGGCCCATCAGCCGTGCCTTGGTTCCATCCTCGAGGCAGTCGCATTGCATGGCTGGTCTCTTTCTCCGTCACACTCCTAACCCCATTTCACGACCTGGCGGAAGAAGAGGCCGTTGACTTGGCTGTGAAGCCATTCTCATCTGGGTTTCCCTTCCATCCATCACCGCGTGTGTGTGTATCGATATAAAATGTCGCCAGTCAGCCAGTCAGTCGTGGCAGGACGGCGGTCTTCTTGGAAAATGCCGGATGAGTTGGGTGCCGAGTTTCGGATTTCCCCAAACCCCCCCGCGTTACGAGTGGTCGGACGCAGCCCTTCAAGTCGCTCCCGAGATGACGTCCATGGCGATTTGAATTTTGAACCTTTCCTCCTCCCTATCCCCACCCGATCCTTTTATATAATATACATATTTACGCGTTACGCGCATGGATTCAGGCGGATGCAGATCGCGCGCGTGCATACGGACGAGCGATGGCATGCGACAACAAGAAGAGGTTGCGATCGCGGTACGGTCGCGGGAACACGTCATGGTTGGGAAAAGCCCGCTACACGTCTCGGTGTGGTCGGGGGAGCGGCACCGAATGCACGAAAAAGGGTTGAGAACGGATGTCATCGCAGGGGACTTACGCGCTTGCGTCACTGCAAGTGCTTGGCGTCTTGCCTTCATTGGCATGAAGAAGCTCATGCTTTGGGTCGCTACGATACTTACGACCGATGGTGTAAATTGAGATCTCGACGGCATGGTATCGTTTCTGGGAAAGAAAAAAAAAAAAGACGCAGCAAGACGTCTACTAAAAACAGGCGGTCGACGGCTGCGGGAGGCTAATCTGACATGATTGATGTGCGCCCATCGATCTCGAGTTTGCTGGTGCATCATCTGCCAGCGAAAACCGAGCCCGTCGACGGATTCCTGCCACCGATGGGATGTGATGATGCCGGAATGAGTCAGACCGTGAAGTAATAAGACTTGCCCAGCTGGCATTCCCCGGCATCCCCTCGGGACTGGGTTCGTGATGGGGTGTGGTGCTTGCCCCGATGGCGAGACGTTGATGCGGTTCTCACGACGCCGACACTAGGTTTGGTGGGCGCGCGCTTGGGTGAGAGCGACGAAGCGGGGGTAAAATTTGACGGGGGAGTGTCTGATAATTCTATTCTCTTCTCTTCTGTAGGCTGTGCGCCGTTGGAATCAAGCCGCATCTGCATATTAGATCTTTCCGCTTAACGTTAGATGAAAGGAGCGTGCTTCAAGTTGAAAGAGATTTTGAAGGGCCCCCATATCAAGATGCCGTATGGGGTGCATCATACGCAGATTTAAAGTGCTTGATATATCGCGGTTACGGTACCAGGGACGATCCCTTCTCGATCTCGGAAAGTCAAGTTTCAGGTACTCTCCCACCCAACCGAACTTGGACTACTCTAGCCAATTATGCGTCTCCGCCAGATCTCACCCTCCCATTTTTTATTTTATTTTCTTCTCTGCCGGCATGGCTCAGTGTGCTTGTGAGAGAGAGTGCGTGTGTGTGTTGCACAGCAAGCTAGCCGTTCTGTTCAGCCATCGAAAGTTCCGAGATCTTGCCCATCTGTCCTCGCATCTTCGTACGGAGAACTTGTCCAATTGAAGCCTTCTCAAGTTCTCCCCCGGCCAATCCCACTCCATTGACATCTCCAACGCCATCGTCGAACCGAATCCGTGTCGTCCCTGGACTCCCATCGCCCTTCTCCAGATCTCTCCACTCTTCGCCCCGTGTTCGCAATCGCTCCCGTTCCGCCCGAATTCACGATGGCTACCGGAATGATATGGGCGTGTACTCCATCCCGGCCTTACTATACTCTCTGAGAGGTAATGATTTAGTAACACCTCGTTTCATTAAGGTACGTTGCTAAGACATGCTATGGCAGGCGACGCCCGTCCTATTACAACAACATTTTCGTATATAACCTTCCCTCCTGTGACACTCGCCCTCTCGCAGTCCAGTCCTTCAGTGCCCTCCTCCCAGTGTCAGCTCCTCCAATGCAGTACAACCACTACTCCTCCGCTGCTCACCAGGTTCATCCCGCCACTCATCAGTCCCAATCCCCCGACGAGTATGCCCCGCCCTATCCCGATCCGTCGTCTCCCCACCACTCTACCTTGGCATACGCCGCTGTCACCCCGGCCACCCATTTGCCCGCCGGATCCATCGGTGCGTCACTCGTGTCACTCACATCCATTTTCGCTGATAGGTTCTGTCTCGACAGCCCATCAAAGCATCCCTCCCCAGTATCCCTACTCACCCTATGCCACGCAGAGCCCTCCAGACGACCATCGCTCGTATTACGAGACCCCTGGGTCCGCCATCGAACACTACCCCTCCCCTAGCTCACCGACGAACTCGTATGCGACACCCAACCCCCCGGGCCACCTAAGCCCACAGGCGTCTCGACACCCCGCCCATCATCCCCAACAATTCATCCCTACTCCATCCCAGACATTCCAAGTCTATTCATCCGCTGGGCCTGCCTCTTCGGCACGTCCTCGGTCGACCGTTGAACCCTATTATCACATGTCCCCAAACCCACAGCACGTTGTGCACGCGCCCCCAGTTTCGACGACACATGCCACCAGTGGCTTTGGCGGCAGAGGCAGCACCGCACATGGCCCCGGGTCTCCACACCACCATCATGCACACGCCAGCACCCATACCGGTACGATCGTCGTTGCAGCCGGCGAACGTTACCCGTGCGACCTCTGCGACCGTTCCTTTACGCGCTTGCACGACCGTCGGCGACACTATGAGACAGTGCACGCCACATCACCAGTATTGCACAAGTGCCGGTACTGTCGGAAAGATTTTAGTCGCGCAGATTCACTCAAACGCCACATTGACAATGGATGTGAAGAGATGCCTCGATAGAGTTTTCGGGCCAGCCTGTTGGTATGCTTGGGGCTCGGAACCTGGAAACGTGGAATTAGAACTAGGTTCGGCTCGGAGGGTGTTTATGTGACGTTGGGACTTGAGTGGATCCCTTCTTCCAATTCTGAATGATCCTCGTTCGTGAGTCATTGCTATTCATCTCAAACCCCCACGTGTGTGAGAGGGAAAGGGAAAGAAAGGGGAGTAGGGTTGGGTTGGGCTTTGGATGACGCTAGCTCGTCCCTGCGTGCGTGCTGGTATAGTTGGTAATGATGGTAATGTTGTCATTGTCGTTGTATGGACGCACTCTCGATCGTATTTGCATGTAACCCCCCACCCCCCAATGCATATAAGTATATTTAGGTCCATGTATATATGTGTACAAGGTTTTCACATAATTTGCTATTTTCCTCCTCCGACCCTTTTTTTCCTGCCATTCTTGTCTTTTTTTTTTTTTTTGAACAGCAGGCTGTGGTACATGCCACACATCCCCTTCCTACAATCCGTACGAACGTTTCATCCCTTGCATTACAAAATATACACGTGTTCTACCATGGAACCCTCCCAATACTGCATTTCGAAATCGTCTTGCGCCCATCCATACGGATAGGTACTATGCCGGAAGGATCATCAATATCACGCGGCCGGCGCCTTACTGTACAGGGTACAGTTCCCCTTCCCATTCAGTCCCTGCCCGCAGTCTTTTTCTGATATTTATAATATATCGTTCGAATCAATGTCCCCATATCGTACCGTTCTCCCGTGTTCCAGACCCACGATATGCATCAAATTTTATTTCAATTCCTTTCCTTTCTCTTGAACCTTTTTTTTCTTTTCATCACGTTATAACAGGAATTGAAAAGTGACCGACCTCCTGTGTACCACATGCGTGATTCATACACGTTCGCGTCAAAACGTATGGGTGGTACGCGATAAGGATTTTAAAAAAAAAACGCTCAGAATCGGAGCTATCGAGGAGCAGTTTTTGCAACTCCATTTTACCCTGACCTCTCTGATGCGTCGTCGTTTTGCATCAGAAATTCAGAATGACGTGTGGCTGTGCTCACGTGACCATGGTACGGATGTCCGAACCAACGGAAATAACGAGAAAGAACGAGCCATGGAAGATAAAGAAAGGGGGGAAAACACATTTCATCTCAGGGATCCGCCATGCTTGATCAGGTTCCACTTGAATAGCACCCGGCTCGGCGAGATGCAAGGGCCGACTGGCCCTGGGCTGTGTCTCTGCGTTCCGGACGTGGAGCATAGGCACACGGCAGATGCTTGTTTTCGATTGAGTGCAGATGGCCGCCGACGCCGGTCCGAATCGCTAGAAATACGTTATTTCTGGAAAAAAAGGACAAGGGCGTCATCGGTGATGGAATGGAATGGTATCGATAAGACGCGATCGTTCGTGGAGCGCGCGCAGTAGTGATGACAACACTACCCCTTGCATCGCAGAACACGGACCGAGAAAACATGGACCCGTATCTGCGTCTGTATTTGCATCACAACGACGTGAAAGTGAGGGAGAAGGAGGACGCGATCGTACAAGGACCGCTATTCGGCAGCGAAACACGCCACCGCCGTCCCTCCGGTATCCGTTTCCAGAACGCGAGTGCAGGTCCGGTCAGTGATGACGCCATCCCCCTAGGATCCGCCACATCCCGCAATCTCCATTGTTCGCCGCAGAAATGGGGAAGGGGAGAAAGGGTCGTATGCGTCAAGGTATGCATGGGGTGTGCGGTATGAATGCAAGGGAAAAAGGTCGAAAGTGCCAGTCAGATAAGACACTGCCAGTGAGGTCGACATTGGACAAGCGCCCTCCACACACGCAACTTACGTCCGCGGGTTCGGCCGTCTCAACCCGTAGTTTGTCCGACCCACTTTGCTGGATATGTACGATCGGCGAGTGTCCCAGCCACACGCCATCGTTCTGGTTTCGAGTTGCTCCTTTGGCCAAAGATACATTCTGTGGCTTGGCGCCCTCATCCAATCACATCCGCAGCGTAACCTGACGGAACCATGGAACCCCTCCAAAAGAATCATCTTTCGCGACAGAACACACAGCGCGATGAATGCGTGTGGGCATATGGGAAGGGGGGGGAGAAGGGAGAAGGGAGAAGGGAGAACGCAAGGCTCAGGGCACACTGGACGGGTCCTCACCACAACGACACTGTTGCGCCCTACCACCACGTATACACACACCGCCAATCCGTGTCTGACGCGTGATCCTGAAACGTGTTATCCCCTTTAGTCAGATGCAACAACCGTACGAACAAGTTTTGATTTGGTTTGCTATCCGTCCTCATCCGCAGTGGCAGCGCCGATGAAGTCTCCTCGGAGAGCGAAAGAAGGGTGATCCTTTCTTCTACCTTGAAAAAAAAAAGGTTATGTCTAGTGGATCTGTCGTTCGTCTCGCTGATAACACCATTAGGAAGGTGATGCAGGTGATCCCATCTGATTTTCAAAAACGAGATATCTACCTCCGCGAATGGTACCTTGGGGACCTCGCTCGTGACAGGGTACGTGATCAGTACCCTTGGTTTACGCAAAGGGATAATCTTGTTGCCATTCTGGAAGAGGCAGTGCTTAGCCAGAGGAAACAAACTAAGGTTCGTACTGGCGGACCATAAAACCGACGCACGTCGGTTATGTTTTCTTGGTTCTTTCTTTTAAATTCTTGTCAAAGTTCACGATGCGACCATGTTCACTGTCAGCTGGGTTGAAATCGGACCGGCAATGTGATAAGTAAAAGCCACGCTGCAAGATCCGCCTTGTTCGGCAAACCGTCCTGTCGAGGGAAAGAGAGGATGAGGAATAAGATTATAGCCAAGACCCCAGGATGCAGCAAGGTTCGAGACCATACAGCGTATTGAATTACTATTCATCTTCAGAACCCTCCTGGTCCTCACTTTGAGCACTTTCATTCCCTTGGTCAGCAAGTCCCTCAATTTCGATAGCTCCATTAGCATCGCCGGTTTCTTTATCCTCGCATTGATTCGATTGTGTCTTGTTCAATTTGGCGACGACTTTATCAGCCCTATTGAATATGCCACCAGTCGGAGCACCGCATGCCAGACACTTTGGGTTCCTTGCGTAACGCTTGATCGCGCATGACGAGCAATAATAGTGGCCACATCGTGTGACTACTGGATCTGTATATGGCTTTCGACAAACGAGGCAAGCAAAGGGGATGTCCTCGTCCTCGTCTGAATCGGACGCGTCTTCCACTTGTCTTTTAGGGTTCTCGGCTAATTTATCAAGTTGCCATCCCGCAAGGTCTAAGAACGCCGGGTTCAAGCTCGTTTCTGGAAAATATAACACACCCTAAATGGGACTCACAGGTGCCACGATCATGCAAGAACTTGCATGTATCTCCAAAACCGCAGTAGCCGGTCTCTAAGAGCAGAGGATGTATTTGTTAGCCCCACGATCCGCGGATCACTAGAATAATGAGCACAGAAAAACGTACCTTTGTAATCCTTGCACACATCGGGCTGGTAATCGACGATGGTGACGGTCCGAATCGTGCTCGTATTCCTCTGAGGACCAATTCGCATCGCCTTGGGTATTTCCTTGTCTTTTTTCAAATGACTGCGGTAGGCTTTTTGGCCCTTGTACACCCCGTCTGGAGCTTCCTCCTCGTCGACATCCCCGCGCTCCTCGCGCTCTTTCCGACGTCGCTTGGCTAGGACCTCTTCGATCTCGTCGCCGGCGATAATGTCGAGCACAGCGTTTATGTGGGAGCCTGCGGTGGTCCATTTGACGTCTGGACCTTCTCGAGTGGACTCGTCGTCATCAGCATTGTTTTCTGTGCGCTGAGCAGCTGTCCGTTTCGTCCCCGCGCTCAGCAAGTTCGTAGCCGCTTTGCGTGTGGGAAGGACAACTTCAGATGTAGTACTGGTGTTGGCACGCGACGACGCGGAGGCGCTGGCGATGGATGATGTAGGGGGTCCAGGGGATCTCGATCGACGTCGGGTGGTCGTTGGGCGTGATTTTCCCTTCTTAAAAAAGGGTACTTTGACGTTGTCTGTGGTCGACATAGTTGTGAGCGAAGAGCAAGCCCGTTGGTCGACTCGGTAGGCGATGGCTTCGTTCGGCTTAGTCATCCCGCTAGCTTTGTAATCGTCCCGATTTGTCATCATGAACCCCTGGGGTCGTGAGCAAAATCGTGGTCGTGAGGTGTCCGACAGCACTGACGCCGTATTCAAGTTCACATTTGGGATTCTGGGTCGTACACGTAGAGAACGGACAGTTTACGAGATGCCGACTTGTCCGTGTGCGATGTTACGCCAGCCAGCGTGTGTATTCTTTGGTCGTTCGTGCACCTCTTAATATTATGCGAAGACGGGGTACATAAACCTCACAGGATCAGATAGGTTTGCCTCCAAAGCGAGGGAGAAATAAAATTCATACCCAGCAAACACGAACTGTATACCCACGATGCGGCGCAGCTTTTGATCCCGATGACCCAACATGACGGAGGGGAGAGAAAACGTCGGAAACGGGTCGCGCGATTTCTTTACCAAGATCATTACGGTACGTTCAATGCCGTATGCGTGAGCATATCCAAGTGAGTGTACTTGATGTGGTGAGGCCGAAGAGCCTAGAGGCTTCCAGAAGGAGGTGATCGCGCGGCTATCCACCTCCTTCCAAAGTGGACGAGTGACGATCTCGAGAGACGTCAACCTACTGTCCGTTTCAGTTTATCGTGTGCGTTCATGTGCTCCGGAGCCCTCCGTGGTGATCCGATCTTTTGCTTCCTTTTTCTTGGGAGTGACGACGTACGACAGAAAGGGCACAGTCCGTGTGTCAGCACTATTTCATCAAATCAGTCGCATCGGAGCGTCTGGGCGCGGGCGCAAGGTACGTGCGGATGGACATATAACTTGCTCCGAGATCCGCCACGGAAAAACCACCACCCTGCAAGCGGGATTAACCTTGACAGAGGCTGAAAGAGTAACGGAGTTTTCGGGGAGCGTTTTTTTGGCTTTCTCTAACCCTCAGTCGATGCTGTAACGTATCATTTAATGTGAGATAAAGTAACACGGGACATCAATGATATCTCCCTCATCATGGAAACAAAATTCCGATTCAATGCATCCGATCATCGGACGCTAAAGAAACCCGCTGCTGGTGGGCTAATAGTCACGATATCCACGGTCCAAAGAAGCATCCACAGTACGTACGCTGTGGAGATGGAGTCTAGGCAGCTATAAATGAAACACTGTGTCAGCTGAGGAGATTATAGAAGACGTGTACATACCATGACACCACTGAGACGTAAAGGAGATCAATGGCCGGAGTCACCATCCACATCAGGAGGACGTGTGGTCTGACCGAGCCCGTCGAGTCGAATGATGCACGTTCACCCAGGGAAGTGACAGTTTGGGTCAGAATATCCGCAAAGATCGGTGGGTGTTTCGGAGAAGGGTCGACTCCATGCATGTAAAATAACGTGCTGCGCCTACATCACTTGCTTTGATGCGATTCACAAAGCTCCGCACTCATCAGAATTTCTGATAGGTAAGCATGCTAGTCAGCAGAAACAATGGGTGATGCGCACGACCTTGGGCTATCACATCGGGGCAAGAAGAATCATGGAGGAATGAAGAAGGTACCAGCTTACAAACCTTCAGCCGTCCCGGGCGTGGTCAGGTAACGTACCTCCCCAAAGGCGCGTGTCCGTCTTGATCGCCGTCATGTAGATAGCTGGCTTTCCAAAGGCAGGAAATCTCGACTCGGAACTCGAAGTTCGCAGAAACATCTCATAGTTGCCGAAACCAACAGCTGATGTTCGTCCAGAACGGTCTCTTCCGTTGACGGTTGCTGTGCAGATGGCATTGCACTAGCCCATCTGGCCTATTCAATTAGTTCAATTATTCCAAGTGATCACGTGATGCAGCGCCGTCCTGCTCGCGCAGTTAGCCCAAATCAAATATTTCATTTTATCCCACCAACCAAGTATAGTGTTCAACCGACCCAGTTACGGGCTGTAATGACTCGTGAAAGAGGCCATTACATACGACCCCAGGATGGTGAGGAATATGAGGAAGAACTGGAACAAATTCGGTTTGTTTCGTTTTTGTTCAATTTCTGATGCATCTCACCAGCTCCTAGGCGATACGAGGATTTTACCACTATCGGTATGTCCGTGGCGTGCACCTCGTGGTTTCGTTCATCCTATTCATGTAAATTTATCCTAGACTGGATCCAAGATTCGATAATAGAGAGGAACAGGAGGATTCGTGATGCTGACAAGTCGCGCACTGCCTACCGCGGCCCCAATGGTGAAATCACGCCTGCTTGGGTGTGGGCACAATGTTGGAAGCTGGTGACTGCCGGTGAATCTTGGTTGGTAATAACCTTGGTCGGTCCGTCCCCCGTTCTGCCGTAGCGACGGACTTTGGCTGAGTGTTGGCTAGGTATATTTATTGGTGTCAATGCTGCTCTCATTTCCATTGTGACCGAATGGCTCTCTGACATCAAAAATGGGTATTGTAGCGATGGATGGTGGTTGAACCAACAATTCTGCTGTTGGGAAGTCGACAGCGATGATGAATTTTGCCCAGCTTGGCACCCTTGGGGTTCAGTCACCCCTGGACGATGGATAGCTTATGTTTCATTCGCAGTATGCGCTATCAGATTCGGTTTTCATGGAAAGATTCATGTGTTTACAGGCCATCTTCGCATTTGTGGCAGCTCATCTAGTTCGCACTATGGCACAATACGCTGCAGGCTCTGGAATCTCGGAAATTAAATGCATCCTTGCAGGCTTCATCATGAAAGGGTTCCTTGGATTTGGAACGTTCTTTATCAAGAGTCTCACTCTAGTAGGTTCCTTGGCTCGTGCATTTGTGTCGGCGCTAATCAGGTACAGCCTTTGGTCATTGCCTCTGGCTTGTCTGTTGGGAAAGAAGGACCGTCTGTACACGTTGCTTGCTGTATTGGGTCCCTGGTTGCCGGATGTTCCCGACGCTTCTCTCGAAGTTCAAGTTCGTGACAACTTTTTTACCTTCATTACTCGTGTTCACACCTGCTTCAGGTAAAATGAGAGAGGTTATCACGGCTGCATCCGCAGCCGGTGTCGCCGTCGCTTTCGGTTCGCCAATCGGAGGCGTATTGTTTTCAATCGAGGTGACTTCTCGAGGTTGTCTGGATTCTCGGTAAATTCCTATTGAACGTTCTCCACAGGAAATGAGCCACATATTCAGTATCAAAACTATGTGGCGGAGTTTTGTCTGTGCGTTGGTCGCTACCTTCACGCTTTCCGTCCGTGCATATTCTCACACTTCATGATGCATCCTCAAGTATTCTCTATAGGTCATGAATCCCTTCCGCACTGGCAAGCTCGTGCTTTTCCAAGTGACATATAACCGTAGCTTTCACTTCTTCGAGATCATCTTTTTTGTGATCCTTGGAATTTTCGGTGTTGGTGACAAATTACCTTGATTTTTTGATAGAACCTGATTTCTTCTGGCAGGGACTTTATGGCGCATTCGTGGTCAAGTTTAATATGCAAGTTGCGGCATTTCGCCGGAAACACTTGGCAAACCACGCGGTAGCTGAGGCTGTTGTACTTGTCATTCTGACCGCGATTGTCGGATATCCGAACCGATTCTTACGCATCGACATGACCGAGATGATGTCAATCTTGTTCCGTGAATGCGAAGGTGGAGGTGATTACGATAACCTGTGCCAGTGAGTGCATTTCTAGCTCCATACTTGCATTGAATTGAACCCTTAGCCAAGGCTTTCCGCACAATGGCACATGGTTAACTCGTTGCTTCTAGCTACCGTTATACGGATGGGGTTAGTTGTTATTTCGTATGGCTCCAGGGTTCCCGCAGGGATTTTTGTGCCATCTATGGCCATCGGAGCTACGTTTGGTCGTATGGTTGGTATTATCGTCAAGTCTATATACAGGTGAGAAGATTTCGTCTCGTCTACTCCGCGACTAGCTTTTTATGATTGCATTAGAACATATCCCCAATCTGGGATGTTTGCAGTTTGCGATCCGGATATCCCATGCATCACCCCTGGCACGTATGCATTTCTCGGAGCCGCGGCCGCCTTGAGCGGTGTCATGCGAATAACTGTCACTGTCGTTGTCGTGATGTTTGAGCTTACTGGCGCGCTAACCTACATTTTGCCGACTATGGTTAGTCATGACTTGTTGACATATCTCGTCTCCGCGTTCACCGCTATTTGGTCATAGATGGTGATTCTAGTCACAAAGGCTGTTGGGGACTTCATTGGAACGCGTGGGATAGCCGACGAGAGCATTCGGTTTAATGGATACCCCATACTGGATCAGCACGATCATTCGTCGAACGTGGCAGGTGGGTTATCTAAGCTAGCGATGCCATGTGGACCCTTGAAGCTTCTGATATGAATCAGTCTCCGAGGTGATGAAGAAAGACTTGACCCTCCTTTATGCTTCAGGGATGAGTGTCAACGATGTCGGTAAGGCGTTCAAGCGAACGAGACTCTAGTCCTTCCGCTAACCTGGGCGCTTTTCTTCACAGAGGACGTACTCGCTTCAACTGATGTGAAAGGCTTTCCAATTGTGGCATCCAAGTCATCTAAAGCCCTTTCCGGTTATATTGGCAGGACCGAGCTACGCTATGTTCTGGGTATTTTTTTTCCTAGACCCAATCTCGGGAACTATGACCTCATCGTTGTTCAGACAAGGCCCAACACATGGGTGATGTGTCGCCGGAAACGCCGTGCTCATTCAGCCGACAAGTGTCTGACCAGGAAGACTTTATCTTGTCAGGGGTGACGTCAGGATCGGCTCTGGGAGCCGAAGAGGACGTTGCAGTTGAATTACTGGAGACTACGGCGTCAAATGATGTCCTTAAACTGTGGCCCTGGGTGAACCAGGTATGAACCCCTCTTGATATTTGGGTTGCTATTTCGCTGATAAGGATCATTCTATTAGACACCGCTCACCGTGTCTCCACGGTTACCCCTCGAGATCGTAATGCAGCTTTTCAAGCGCATGGGGTAGGTTTATTTCTACGGTTTACGCTCCTCGCCGCTGAACACAACTCTGGTACAGCCCACGTGTCATCCTCGTCGAGGAGCTAGGCTCGCTGAGGGGATTAGTCACTGTGAAGGACGTGCTAAGGTTCAACCTAACCGAAAAGCCTGAGAGCGATCAGCAACACTGGGACAACGGCGAATTTGAAGCTGCCTTGGAAGTGACGTGGAACTGGGCTGTAGGAACGGTGGATGATTTTGTGGAGTGGTGCAGAGGTATCGCCCGACGTTGAATAACCACTTGTGTTCTTTGCGTATTCAAGCGCTCGATGCACCCACAGCCTTTTTTCATGTTAGCGCCTTTTTCTGGGATTCTCCCTTTTTTTTTTTTTGCTCCAAGGTCGTGTGGTCGTGGAGAGAGCGGCTGCAGCTTGCAGCAGCGCGACTCGGGGTTTGTTCGCCATGTTGTCGGTACCTGGGAATTGTGCTCGTTATCTGTGGGTGCTCCCAACAATCAAGGAGTAAATTGGGGTTGATCTTGCGATAGATTGTCCGACACAATACGTCAGTGGGGCGACGAAGCGCGACGAAGTGGGTTCGACATGGACTTGCAGTGCTTCGCACAGCTGTCCTCAGCACCACCGTGACTGTATCAACCCTTTCTCTTTACACGTACACACGACTTATTCTCGTTACTGTGGCCACTAGCTCCATCACCAGAAGTCTCATAAGGATTCGATGCACCGATGGACAGTCGGAGATTGCGAACACGCACCCATGTTGCGGTGGTACGAAGACTGCGGCCTCATGCATTAATCGAAGGTTGTTGCTGCCTGCATGCTGAGCAAGGCACCGGAGCGGCGGTCGGGACAGGGACAGGCGTCTCGTTTTACCCGGGTGCAGGCTAACGCCCCCGCCCCCGCCCACACCCAGCTGGACGGTCATGGCCCATACGATGGGTACATATACGTGGACGCCCTCCTCCAGGCCGGGGCCCACGCCAACACTGACTCGACAGCACGTTTGACTTACATAAATTGACGAATAACTGACAGCGGAAAGGAAAACGCTCCCAGATGGTCGACGTCCGTTCATGATGTGAAGAGCCATGCAAGAAGGCACCTGTCTGGTTCGCCTTGGGTTTGGGGCGCCTCGCGGGTAAGTGACGGTCCATGCTTGGCACATACTGCATGAAGTTCGACTTGCTCCCCGTTGTTCTATTAATTCCTTGGTTTATAAATGAGGACTTAACTGCGATATATTCCTATCTCATATTGTTCAAAATTTGCCGCATGGACATATACGTGTTTTTCAGGAACTCCGTGATGAGTCTGCTCCAATCGTATATATACTAGAACCATTTCCGCTTTCCCTGTTTTCGGGGAGTATCACGAAAAAGTAAGTAATTGTGATCGTGCGCAATGAGAATTGGTATCTGAATGAAGGAGATGCAACACACATCATACACGAGGTGTCCCCATATATCTTGGCGGGAGTTTTGTGCTGACGGCGATGGTTATCCGTATAGTGCTCCGGTGGCTTTGCATATGAATATTGTTCGCGGACTTTTCTGGGTAGCTTGGAAAGGGATGCGGATCGTCAATTTATTCCTAGGCATGTGTAAGATAGGGCCGGGAACGCCATCCACTTAAGCCGTTACGCCAAAAGGCAATAATACTGAATGCTTTATATTTGATATCGCAGGTGATATATACTAGATACAGGAATCTAAGCGGTAGGCTTACAGCATGTCGTGTACCCCTGGAAAGAGGGTTGCCAATCGCACGGAGTGCGGGTGAACCCTCGCATACATAACGCGGAACAACTCATCGTGGTGGACTGGTGGTAGGTAGTAGGCACCGTGCGCTTCCATCAGACGGAAGATCCATCATGAGATAGTGATTTGTTTACTCGCGGGATCAGATCGCGCGGTGTTATCGGGGCGATGACGCCCGAAACACAATGTACATGTGGTGTTCACGGCAGTTGGCCGAAAGGTTGTGCGGGCTCAGTACTCAGTGTCAAAAAGATCCGTGGTTGATGTTGAAACCCAGACTAGGGGAACCCTGCGTAAATGGCCGTGGGGAGGGAGATACAGAGGAGAAGAAGAACCACATTATTTGTCCGCATCAAGGCAGGGAAAGCGGACTTCAGCCGCGACCCGGACTAGATAGATGACACTGACTTTTCGCGTAAAATTTCGGAGGTTTCGTTTTTCAGGGCATCAACCCATAAATCAGCACCCTACGAAGGAGGGAGCAAGCGTATAACCAACATCAATGGAAACAAGATGATTAACCATGTCAATCCTTACTCAAGATTCCATATGAAAATTGGCTAAGGGTAATCGAAGATACTGGAAAGTTCACGAAGCTAGGAAGAGTCGAAGACCCAACAGGTGCCCGTTCGTTTGTTGTCTTGGATGTGTATTACTTCCGGCTGTACCTGCCAAGTGCGCGCGCGCGTATTTCAGTGAGGTGCATTTCCTTTCTGTCGACAATAGGCATCTCTGGAAAGCGGTGGGATGTACATACTGTTTTACAGGGTGTCGAACGGCCAGCTGTTTCGCACCTTTTTCCAAGCTTGCTTCATCGACTGGGATAGGTGCAGAGAATGCGGATGTGGTCAGGACCTTGCAAATGAGAAAAGACGAGGTCATCTGGTCGTTAGAGAAGTTCTTCCAGTATGATTACCTACAAATCTATTATCCCGAGATTGAACATCCGAGCCGCTGAAGCTTTTTGGAGCTGGCTGAGGTTGCTGAGGTGTGATCAGATTCGCGTACGTGACCCTCGAAACACTGTCTCTCCTGTGTCCTGAACATTTCCACTGGATTGCGATTGATTATCTTTTGTCGCTGGATAGAAACGGTTATAAACTCACCTCGATTTTGACCTGGTGCTCAAGCTTATCGCTACTTTGAAGTAGCTTGCAAAAGGAGCCCGACATCTCATTGTTGAGAATAAAATTCATGCACCTCACAATTTTCACTGCGCTCCTACGCATGGCGAGCTCACTATTGTGAACGATCAAGTAGCAAGTGTTTGTATTGGAATAGGGCCCGGAAATCAGGGAGTCCAGCGTAGCCGAAGGCAGTTGCGACTCGCTTGGTGTCATCAATGAATGAGGCAACTTCGGCGCCGTGTTGCCACTACAAGTATGAATCGTCAAGGCCCATGCCCACATCGGTACACAGTCACAATTCTTGTCATGCTTGGATACAGGTTGCCCGAGGGCAAGAGTCGACTAGGATCAATGTCTCATCCAATCAACAAAGATATCTTAAAGATGAGTCACCAATGCCCTGTATATCCGATGTTGGCATGTCGAGTTTAGAAGAAAAAAAAAGAGAACACTAGAACCCTCCAGATGAGGGAAGTAAAAAGAGCGGCATCCGATCGAAAAGGTGAGTAGTGAGAAATCTGATTTATGCGAGAGTACCTCACGCGCCGCAATGGCAGGCGACAATATACCAGCAATAAGTATCACAACAGAGATGTCGGTCAGCCCTTCGCACGTGACAAATTTCGAGCATGCTACATACCATCTCTCTGCTCCGCCCCTCTAATCTCGAGTTATGTGGTAAGTTGGCCAAGGAGGGATGCGGGCCGAGTTGACTTCATCCACAATACCCTGATGGTGACTCAGACGTGCGATTGGTTTAAGTGCTCAACATCTGTGGATGTGTGGCTTACTCACTGGGAGTTGCGAAATTGCGTACAGATATGAAACATCGAGTCCTCCGCAAGCAATCGTAGGTTGAGATCGAGGTGATATCTAGAAAGTGGTATGATCTTCATTCATCCATTTTGCAGTCTGAGGACGAGTGTGCGTAATCATCACAGCCCACCAGGACATACTGTTGGTGGAAATGTTTGCATCCCAAAGTACACGCAGGTGGGCGTCTTTGGTTCTCTCTCCTGTCGGCCTCATTACATTAACCGAGTAAGTCGCATCATGACAGGAAGGGTTCCCGTAGAAGTTCGTCGACGCATGTTCTAGAGCGGAGCCATTCCCATACTAGCTCCCGGCCAAGCGTGTCCGCAGCTCAGCACGAAGCCGCCTGATGTCTGGTCCTCCCATACACGTGTACGCGTAACGCGATGGGGATGGCATTTTCACATCGTTTATGTTATGGCGCCCTTGAGCGTAACGGATGCATCTCGTACTTACTGCTGTGGGGTTGGATAAAACATCAACCCACTCTCTTACCGGTGGACCGGCCGGTGGTTCAAATCTAAAAGTTGGGACTGCCTCAGGCTTGGCGAGCCAAACATCCACCTTTTAGGATACCATATCCAGCTAGTCCAGGTTCTGTGTTTGCCTCCACCAATCAAAATTCTCAGATTGGCCTTCCGAGGGTCGTCAAGCGATAACGTTACATACTCATCCACTTTTCAGATCAAGTTGCACCGAGGACATAACAATCGCTCCCTCTCGAATGACTCGTAATGTTTGTTGCCCCATTCAGCAGATCTCGTGGAGTATACGCAGTTGGGTACTGAAGACGAGATTCGAGATCCCGATCCCGCGTATTCTGGAGGACCGACTAGGATATGCAACTGGAGAAGATAAGCCTTCGTATCCATTCTGCGCGGCGTGGGAGCTGTCCGCGGAAATCGGTATGTTTGGTCCCGGGCGCTACTACCTCTTCCACGAACTCACGCTTCGTAAGGATATTATTGTCACATATTTCATGGAGGTCGAAAACGAGGTGAATGGAGTCCAGTATCGTCCCGCTGGCTTCGCCGAATCGGGACAGGGACTTGTGTATTACGGTGGTTGGTGATTCCACGTCGAACTTTCCACCATCGATCCCGCAACTTGGCGCGGTGCCGCGTCTATCCCATTCTTTCAAGTGGGTGGTGCTCGCGGACTTTTACCCGAGACGGTGGATCGGATCGTCAAATATCATGACAACTGTATCCATTCGACAGTGTGTCCCCCCATTCGGCAGAGACAGGGGAATGAAATCTAGGGTCTCCAAGGGTGTCTGGAGGCAATGAGGAGTTGGTCACCATCGTATACGATCATAGCCTGGTTTGGTGCGTAACGAGAACTTTCCCTGATTCTATCTGACCAAATATATCGACCATATTCTGGAAATCGGGCAATCGTTTGCGGCATGATCACATCTGTGTACTGCCCTCGGATAACATGAAATACTTAGGATGGCAGTTAGCACACAGCCTAGCAAGAAAGCTGTCATATGGAGGTTGTCTTGGTCAAACTAAGGCTTCGCCAAATTCAATGTTCATTGTCAAAAAGGTGTGCAAGAGCCTAGGGATGTACTGGGTATGTGAAAAGGAGGGAAGTTTTGCAGTTTCAATTTCAGGGTTAAAAAACATGTAACTAAGGTTTCATCCATGGAAATGTGGTCAAGGTGTTCGCAGAATTATCATTTTCGTGCCTTTTTGCATCCACGATCCCCTTCTGCCCGGTTGACGGCACGTTTTCTGCCACTACCCGTCTCTGTCCCTCCATTCCCACCCTTTTTGTCTCTTCTTGTGTCGCCCTTCTCATCTCCGTGTCCAACTCCGCTAGTGGTGCTGAGTTCGGCAAGCATTGCCCGTAATGCTTGCCTAACGTCCCTCAGGACCCGTTTCTCGCCTAGCCTCACGATCACGGCGTGTCGTCTACGCTTGGTAAGTGTTTCTGGAACAGAAAGCAGGCCCTCATCGTCCTGCGAAGACATGTAAGTGGATCAGGGTCAATCAGCACCATGGTTAGAATGGAGTGAAAGCGAACCTCGACGCTTCCACCCATATACATCCCCTCGCGCTGCCTGAATACCTCATCCAATATCTCCAACACTTCTTTGTTATCCTTGACATCGACATTTCTCAGTTTTCCTTTTGGAAGCTTTCCTTTTGAACGAGCGCTTTCGAAGTCAGGCTCGGAGAGAATAAGCAAACGAGTGAGTGAGATGAGTGCGGGAGGCAAGATCGCAGACGAGTGGGCACCAGGCTCGGGCAGACTGAGCACAAAAGTACTGAAAGATAAGATGGACGAGGTTAGCATACCCTTAAACTCAAGCGGAACCAGCAAAGGAGGTGATAATGAGACATACTCATCCTCACCCTCATCAAGCCACCACTCGATGCGCGTCCGCGCGTCCTTTGCCTTCGATCCAAAGTTGGTCGTTCGTACTACGTGGACAACCAAGTCTGCTCGAACCTCTGTAACGTCTGAAGGATTGCCGAAATGCAGTATGGTCTCCACATCTGTGTCACCTTCTATCATTTCCACGTCTCCATGTTCATCAGGTGTAGGGGTAGATGAAGAAGTGTGTAATCGGATCAAATCAACGTGTCCGTATCGTCTCAGAAGATCCGAATTGGGTGGGTCGCCATATGTATTGAACTACAATGATATATGTCCGCAGGCATCCGTGAGTGGCATTTTTTTAGCCGTAGAACACCAACGGCATTGACGACAAAAAGAGGCGAATGAGTGAAAGTGGCGAGATATGACTAGGCAAGAGCGAAAGCACACTTACGATCTGCTCGCCTTGCTTTATGTCCCTTGTAGCTACCATTCGTAGCACAAACGGTTCGTAGAATAACTTTGCCTAAACAGCATTTGTAATGGTCAGTTGGGTTATCAATTTGCAATGAAAGCAGCCAAATGATGCTTGACATATAAACGGGTGAAACGAATGAGAGAACCTAAAATGCACGAGAATCATGACAGGACTGAGCTCACGTTCTCGCTGCCCCATCTTGCATTCAAAAGGTCTGCCATCGGAACCATAGCCACATCTGAAGGGTCATCTTCCTCGTCATCCTCTGAATCTGAGTCCAGTCCTTCTTTGGCATTCTCAAGCAAAAAGGGGCGAGAATGAGCGTCGTCAGTTTGCATGGATAATTCGATTGAGGTATTCAGATGAGGATCTTCAGCTTCGTCTGCATCGCTCCCCCCTTCCCTTGCCTCACCGTCGTGGTCTTTGCCCTCCTCGACTTCGTCATCATCTGTCCAACGGCTGACTGTGAAGCTGCGTGAAAGAATGCGACTCCCGGCACGGTGATATGCGTCAAGTGTATACCATTTCCCATGATGGGAAGGTGGAAAGAGAGTAGGGGATGTCTAGGGACAAATGTTAAATCGAAGAGTAAAACTTCAAACACTGGTAGAATATGCACTAACTTTGATGGCTGGAATGAGTTGTTTAGAGTATGCGCGCTCCGCATCGTCGCGGCCTATCTTATCTATCTATCGCGCAACAACGTGATGAAGATCACAAATATCATAGTATCCGAGATCAGCTCAAACAAATGCTTCCCATAGGGTTTCAGTTGATTGACAGACCTATAACGGCTGTCCCTTGCAGTTCCTCGAGCTCCTCTGCACTCCAGAACATTGGGGTATCAAATGTTGTCGGGAGAATGCGCATATACGGTCCCCATTTCGTCGATACGTCGCCCAGGTCCTGTCCGCCCCTATCCATGACATCCAATTCGTGTACCCACGCATCCTCCCACATCATACACAAGATTAACCCAACCCAACCTTTATGTAACCCATGTACACGCCATGCGTTAAAGCCGAAGAGGGAGGGAAGGGGAGAGGTTCGTGTCGAAAGGGTGACTGTGCGCGGGAGTGTAAAAAGGGTATATCCTTCCTGTCAGGTGTGCACCATTCAAGTGATGCGTAGTTCAAAATGACGGTACGAAGTCACTATCAGCAACACCGACCGCAATCGACAATGCACACACCGAAATGTCACACAACGCAATCGCTCCGCGTCCACTGCCTGGAAAATCTGTAATGCCAATCGCGTTCATATCAACGCACCCTCCATTCGACTGGAACCATCGCACGAACGCGTCGATGTTCGCGTCCTCCATCAAAACGTTTGACTGCCGTCGATGTCGTTTGTTTTGTTGAAGGAGGTTTTCCATTCCCGTTACTTGCCAAATAAATGTCAATAACGTTTCCCCTTCCAAAATGGGACTCACCGCCCGGGTTCGAATGATCTAGAAAGTTGCCGAAAAGTCATGGGTATGCTGGAAAATGGTGGACCTTCCCGTCACGCAAGCATGTGCAATATTCTCCTTTTATCTAGAACATTACAGATGAACTGTTGAGCCTTATAAAAAGGGAGCATCTAGAGTCGTCTTTCTCATCACAATATCTTCAGAACTTGTACGAACAACATCCCCTATTCCAAGCATCCCTTCCGATCGTTCCAACTTTCAAAGACTTCATAAATGTCCCTGATTAACTTCTACTACGACCCCACCACTGAGTTTGATCGTCTCTTTGAAGACGCGTTCTCAGCGCGGTTCTGCCCCCGTGCCCCCGCTTCCTCGACAGAGGCCAGACACGCTGCACCGCGACACCGCGATGTTTACCGTCCAAGGTAGTTTACCTCCTCCCACATTTTTTATCTTCACTGAGCCTTCTCTCCAGATTGGACCTTCACGAATCCAAGGATACCAATACTGTGATGGCAACCTTCGAGCTGCCCGGTTTGACCTCAGAAGGCGTTGCAATTGATGTCCACCAGAACCGTCTGACGGTCTCTGGCGAGTCAGCCAGTTCAGACTCTCAGGAAGAGGGGAACTACATCGTTCGTGAGCGTCGCTCCGGGAAATTCTCCCGGACGTTGCAGCTTCCCATGGGGACCAAGGTAAGCTCGTGCATAGTCTGGATTTCTCTCGACGTTGGATGCTAAAGCAGCATGTCAGCCCGAAGACGTGAAGGCCAAGATGGAGAACGGTGTCTTGACTATCACGTTTCCAAAGACCTCTCCCGAAGAGCAGGCCAAGCGCATCACCATTCAATAGATGTCTTGCATGAATACTTTAAACCTTCGATTTGTCACGAATAAAGGACCGTGTAGCTAATATAGTTTGTACTTTTAATCGCAGCAGCAAGGATTAGTCTTGATGTATAATATATGGTAGCTTCTCCTCGATCCTATCGTTGTTACTTGTGTCAAAACGATAGAGTTCACCGGACGAATGCTGCAAGATGCTCTGCATCATCAATGGGGTGAGTTCCCAAAGATCGACGTGGCCGTGATGCTCCATCGCAAGGATTTTGGAGGTCTACCCACTCGGAGTCTCGGAGTTACTGGTGTCGATAACAATCCGTAGACAGTCATTTCAGCAAGGAAAAGAATTACTGTAAGGTGGGAAGACTGTGCTACTTCCGCGCGGGCTTGACGCCTTTTCTTTGGATGTGGCGGTCGACGTCGAGTACTATCCCAGGGAGAGGCCATACAGAAGAAAGCTCCTGGACATCACAGCGTCGTCGTCGATGGAGGTTGCACGTAAACAGACTATTGAGGATCACCGAGCCGAAGATGGATCATGGGAGGCATGAAAAAAGCGGGTCGTATCGAGTTCGCTCGAACATGCGTTCCATAGTGTACAAAGGGCAGCGATTCATAGAGAGATGAATCGTTTAAAGGGAATGGCGCCAGAAATGCGAAGCGATGGAATTGCACAGGTAGTGATTCGCCTGGCTTGCGGTGGTGTGCATCGGCCTCCCGGCAATGCGAACTAGATGGGGAGAGGTTGACACAGCCGATCTATACCGCCAGCGCTACGACGCTTGATCCTATAATACCTATGTCAACGAAAGTGGAGAATGGAGCAGAGGGGAAGTCTAACCTCTCGATCTTGCCGGGACAATTCGAGGTCACACTCAGTTGGAAAGACTCGTTAGCGATTTTATGTGAAGAATCTGGAGATATACGGTCAAATATTAGCTTGTCGATTGCACTGAATGATCCTGTGTGCACTATGTATATTCAGTTATGCATCGCCTGGGAGAACTGGATGTGTCGTGATGGAATCCTCGGTTTCGCCGTGCTTGCGGACAAGTTTTGTCACGTTCCGGTACGGGGTGCTCAAGCGCAATAAGAACTCGATCACCGCATTATTTTGATCGATGGAGGAATCAACTGGGTTGCGTCAGCGGCTCTGGATATAGGTGCGAAGTTATAGTGCATGAACGTCGCTCAGAGGAAGGTCCTCGTTGGTTTTTGTTACCAACCCTCTCACCGATCCACAAACTGTACCGTGTAAATCCACTATTAGACCTAGTCAGCGCTAGCTCCATTCAACCCTATACATGACCGCCCCTTCGTGTTCGTGGGATGGAAAGAAAGCTGTGAGCGTTTAAACGTTTACCAGTAAGCTATTGACGCCCGCTACTATCCGTTTTCTCTGTGTTATGGAACCCGCTGTGGCGAATGGCGGGAAATACTGGCGAGATTAGACAGAACAGAACAGAACCATGGTCTATACGTGCGAATCTGTCACTGTTGTTGCAATATCTACGGGGTCACGTGGCCAGTGAGCCGTCCTTCGAACCTTCGGGGACAGTTCCGTGCCTCCCGGAGGCGCCGTTTGCGCTCATTCGACAACATGGCATCACCAGGCCAACATGATTGTATACGGTAGCAAGATGAGTCGACAACGTTGTTTTTCGAAGCCAGGCAGCCGCGACTGAGATAATAGATCCGCGACACGTCACGTCGACGTATCCAGCAAGATATGACTCAACCGTCCTCAACAGATACTTAGATCAGCTGTCAGCCTACTACATACTTAGCCGAATTTACAAGAAATGACTCTAAATTTCCTGCTTCCGATCTCGCCTGAGATAGCATGCGGTCCCAGGCACCCCCCTTAGGCCTGCATCATCGTAGCAAATGACGCAACGCATACGACACTTGCGTGAGTCTCTGTTAGGTTGGTTGGTAGAGCACAGGAATGACGCTTACACGGAGCATCGCGCTAGACTCGATTGATTTCCCCGACTTCCATGCATGTGCATGAATGATGGATGATACGATGTTGGACCGTCTGTTGATTGTTGAGATCACCGGCACTGCATTGCAATTGGAAATGAGTTTCTACCCAATCGTTGGGTGTACACACCGAGGGATCCTTGAGGCTCAGCGATATTCACATCTTGCTTAGTCTGGCTCCTTGTGGCTTACATGTATTGTAGACACGACATCCGAATTCACAGTACGGTAGGACCAGCTACTCGGCTTTATATCTGGAAGGATAAGAAGAACATGACGAGAAAATTCCCCAAGGGTCCGACAATTACTGATAGATGTTCAAAGAGTTGAACTCGAAGTACGCGTTCGAAAATGCCCCTGGGTTATTGTTCACATAATCTAACCAAACAATGAATTTCGATTCCCAAAGGAGAGGTCAACTTTGTAGAGCGCACCGACACAGGTCGAGGGGCATCCATCTGAGGAGTAAACGGCGCCCGCCCAATCTCCACCTACGAAAATAAGTCATCAACCTGTGGGGCACTGCAAAGAAAAATGGAGCGCCACGTACAGAAGGTAAGATTAATGATAATATTCATTGGTCCAAAATGAGATGGGAAATCACAATCCGTGTTTGGGAAATAAGCCGCAGGCGTACCCTGGTTGGAGTCAATAATTTGCCTCAAACATTAGTACGAATCAGTTACCCAGGTGGTGGTATCAACGGTGCCCCCCGGATACTTCACTTGGGAAGGAACGGATGAACTGCCACGTTCCCAGAAGTATATAGAGATGTAAGTAGAGCTCCGCTCGATAGCATACCTATTCGGATTAGCAACTTCTATCGACGCTTGTGAAAAATAACATTCACCAGCCGCCGCCGATGTTGTTGAAGTTTGGTCCAAAGCTGTTCCCATCAGCGAGTCGAACACCACATCCGGTATTACCAGTGGTGTAGACATCGCAATCAGTTCCCGCGCTCGTTCTGAAATGGATGAAGACGTGAAACTCCAGGTGGTTTGTGGATAGCGAGAAGAACGCACCCAGTCATCGTCCGAGACAATGGCATAGCACAATCTGCAGGAGGATAAGAAGCAGCACGTTGATTCTATCGTTGGAACACCTACTCGCACTCGTGTGTAGGGTTGACTGGTTGGGAATCTTGTTATTGACGCCCTCAATGATATCGATTTCACCCTGTGCACTAACCGTTAGACGCACTGATGACGGATATGCATGTGGTCCCCACCTCATTCGGCCAATTAACACCGACTTCCTGGGAACAGCATCATTCTCTGTGACAAATTCAAGATTCAGAACGGACACACCCTATATACAACCAAGATTAAGCGGGGACTGTGTTAGTGAGCGTCTTAACATTAAGCGCGAAACGAACCCTGATAAATACTTGAGTACTCCGTATATCTAGACAGACAAACAACTTACAGACAGCCGGCCATGTTCCACAGCCCTGAGGCATGTGGCCAATATCGAAACTGAATTTTTTTTTCAATGAGAAAAAAAAAGTAGTCAACCATCATTGTTGCACTTACATCGCAACGTGAGTGCTATACTGACTGTTCGACATCAGCCTGAAGGAGTTTCGGCCCGGTCCGGTAGGACTGAGGATGGTTGTATCGTCTGCCCGCAGTGTCACAGTGTTCCCAGAAACCGAATACAACCCAGCTGATTGGGCTGTCGATACGCTGACATAGTTTCTACCTCATACCATCAGACGAGTATTCTCAGTGAACGGAGGCACTACATACACTCGCCCATTCGTTGGATCTGCAATCGCCTGCCACGAGAAGGCATTAAGGAATGATTGCCCAGAGAGACTGGTGGTCCTCGAATAGGTTGCAGCTTCCGCGCACCTAGAGACAGCAAGCGCGACAAACGCAAGGGACAAGAATTTCATCCTCTAGAAGATCAACGAGATTGGTTGCTCTGTTCCAGCATCCTAGGGTCCTCTTATACAGAACAGCGAAACGTCGCAAAATCCTTGATCGGGTGTTCACCGTATGGACCCAAACCTACGGATGTCACCAAGCGGAGCATGATCTTTGCCAGCAAAGCCTATGACAGACAGAAATATAGATCCGGTGAGTGGGCATTTGTCGGTGGAGTCGTCATAGTCACGAGCAAGGGAAAGTGTCATTGGTTTCCAAATCGGAGGATCCGATCGGAGCGTACTAATCAGTGAAACCGACTGCCTCAAAACGTCACTGTAGATGTTTTAAATCACGAGGTTGATGGCATTTCCATTCAAGTGTACGAGAAACCGTATTTACCGTTCCACAGATGTATGGTGAACGTGGGAGGATTTCCATACACCGCAGACCTACCATTTCGGAGACGTCGAAAG
>JBBPQZ010000089.1:0-27918 GCA_038092795.1 Boletus rubissimus
GGAAAGCAAAGGGTATGTACTTCATTTCATACACTTAGAGTTTAGGGCTAGGATTAGGGGTTATTTGGAATTATTGTGTTTAGTGAAAAATGACCAAACATGCAGACAGTTTTTTGAGCCACTGTACATTGACAATTGTATGATATTTACATTGAAGAAGACTCAGGAAGAACATGAAGAGGTTGTAAAAGAGGTCTTATGTTGTTTACGCGATAATGATCTTTATGTTAAACCCTCCAAGTGTCACTTCTCAAAGGATAAGGTGGACTTTCTCAGTATGGTTGTATCTAAAAAGAGGGTGGAAATGCAGGAAAAAAAGGTGGCTGGGGTCATGGATTGGCCAATTTCCACTAGATTAAAACAGTTCCAAGGCTTCCTCGGATTTTGTAATTATTATAGGTGTTTCATTTCGGGCTTTGCTGAGATCACATGCCCCTTGAACAATTTTACCAAGAAAGATGTTCTGTTCACATGAGGTTCCGATTAACAAGAGGTGTTCGAAGCCCTCAAAAAGAAATTTACCACAGCTCCACTTCTTGCGTATCCTAACTGAGATCAAGAAGTGAGAGTTGAAATGGATGTCTTGGATATAGCCATGGGAGCTGTGCTCTCTACTCAATGTGATGATGGTAATTGGCGACCTATCGCCTTTATTTCACATTCTTTTGATAGTGTAGAATGCAATTACCTTATTTACGATAAAAATTTGCTTGCAGTAATTTGGGCACTGAAAGAGTGGTGCCACTATCTTATTGGTCGCAAAAGATTTGAAATCTGGACCAATCATAAAAACTTGGAGTATTAGAAGAAACCGCAAACTCTCAGCAGTTGGCAGGCTTATTGGCATGCTGTACTCCAGGAATTTAATTATGTCTTTGTTTACAAGCTGGGTTCTTCCAATGGCTGGGCCAATGCACTTTCACGTTGTCTGGACCATGGTGAGGCAGTGCAGGATCACAATGCCAATATCACGGTCCTACCTCCCACCATTTTCATTAATTTGGTTTCTCTTTCTTCAGACTTTCTTTCAGAGTTGGAATCGGAGTCTGCCACTCTAGGGGTGGATGCTGTGAATGATTTCCCTTTTGATGCTTCTATGAACATTTTCAAAAATGACAAAAACAAAGTTTTCATACCACCCTCTTTATGTACTCACCTTTTTACTCTCTATTATGATTCTTCTATCTCTGGACATGGTGGCCACTCTAAAACTATTCATACTCTCACTCGCTATTTTTCATGGCCTGGTGTCACCAAAGATGTTAAAAACTATGTAGATAGCTGCCAAGTGTGCGCCCTCACGAAGGGAAAGTCAAAAGCACTGGCAGGAAAACTCCTTCCGTTACCTGTGGCTAAACAACCATGGGAAGATCTTTCTGTTGATTTCATCATGGGTTTACCCGAATCACGTTCCTTTACAGCTATTTGCATGGTAGTGGACTGCTTCTTCAAAGAAGTTGTGTTTATTCCCACTTACGATACTTGCTCTTCTTCAGACCTTGCTGTTTTATTTAGAGATTACATTTGGTGTACATATGAACTCTCCTCTACTTTAATTTCTGATCATGGTCCCCAGTTTGTGTTTGCTTTTACCAAGGACTTATGCAAACTCCTCAGTATTTTTCAAAAGATTTCCACAGCCTATCATCCACAAACAGATGGCCAAACAGAGCATGTCAATAGAGATCTAGAGCAATATCTCCACACTTACATAGAAAAGAAGCAAAACGAATGGGCTGACAGGCTCAAAATGGCCCAATTCTCCCATAATAATACTGTCACTACTGTTATAATATGAACATTTTCAAACTTTTTAGAACTTATATTCTTTTTTTTTCCAGTCACGTGATCTGTGCACGTGACCATGGTAACCCTCACATAACCAGGTCTAGAACTAATGATGTCATACCATGAGGTGACCTCGCCTTTTTCATTTCTGCTCTTCTCACACAGCCCCTTTAATTTCCGTTATCTCTCTTTCACAATCGTGAGATCACTTAGTCTATTTATGGTATTTCATCCCATGCATAGCATGGTCTGTGTGCGCGCCTGTAACATATATAAAGTAGCACTTTGCGACTGGAATCCCCAATCTAATCCATTTTGTTCACCACGATAGTCATTGCCTTGGTCTTCTGGCTATTGTAGATTGTGTTGAGTGGAGAAGACCTCCATACCCTCATACCTTTGAGCCAGGAATCATGTATCCTGTGAGCAACGTCCGAGCCTTATGAATTGACTAGACGTTTTGGTGATAAGTCATAACAACTACTGCAACCGGTTCTATTCCCTTTAACATCACATGAAACTATGCACCATGCATGGGATTCAAAGGGAGATTAGCAGGTTTTGCTGGAGAAATGAGTCGTTCCCACAAGGAGATAGAAGAAGCATTTAAAAATATTTAAGATAGAATAATTGCTTCTGCTGAAAAGAGTTATTCTGAAGTTCCAGAATATTCCATTGGCTAGCAAGTCTGGCTTTCCACAGATAAATTAAAACTTCCCTATATAGTGAAAAAATTAACCCAAAAATAGATTGGACCATATGCTATCACCGCTGTCCTTTCTAATGCCATTATGCTCAAACTTCCCAATTCTGTTTGCATATATTCCATGGTCAACATTTCTCATATAAAGCCTTATCAGGAAACCTTACCAGGATAGCCCAAAGTCTAACCCAATGTGATTGAGATAGATCAGGAAGGGAAAGAGCAATTCAGGGTGGATTACATAGCCTCATTACGACTAAAAAACAGGAAGTTAGAATATTTGGTACATTGGAAGGGATATGATAAAACAGATTGTATATGGGAATTGTCGGACATCATTAACACTGCCTTTTTAGCAGTTGCTGATTTCCACAAATTTAATCCCTCTGCTTCTCATAAACTCCATGAACTTACAGCTTCTTCCTTCGCTTCTCTTTTTTCTCCGTGTGAAAACTTCACAGTCACTGAATCAACCATGACATGCCTGGAATTCGAGTCATAAAAAGAAGGTTGTGTTATAATATGAACATTTTCAAACTTTTCAAACTTACATCTTTTTCTTTTCTCAGTCACGTGATCTGTGCATGTGACCGTGGTAACCCTCACATGACTAGGCCTAGAGCTAATAATGTTATACCTTGTGGTAACCTCACTCTTTTAATTTCCACTCTTCTTACACAGCCTCTTTCATTTCTGTTATCTCATTCTCATAATTGTGGCATCACTTAGTCTATTTATGGTAACCCATCCCACACATAGCATGGTCTGTGTGCGAGCATGTACACTATATAAGTAGACACTTTGTGACTGGAAACTCCAGTCTAATCCATCTTGTTTACCTTGATAGTCATTGCCTGGGTCATTTGGCCCTTGTAGACTGAGTTGAATGGAGAAGACCCCTATACCCTCTTCTTGAGCCAGGATTTGTGTGACCTGTGAGGTAGTCCCGAACCTTGTGGTTTTGTCGTTTGCGATAGGATCATAACATCTAATGCTGGCTGAGCCTTAAGTGTAAAAGATGAAGGGGCCTGGTCTTGGGTAATAAAAATATATGGGTAAGTCCTGTTATTGAAACTGTTAGAGCGGTCACAGATCACTAGGCAGGGAGCTTGTGAATTGCATCAGGGATCAATGGGATATATACAAGCTTGACTCAGCATATGCATACTATGTAAACCTGGAAAGTGAACTGACAACAATCAATCGGATCACACCACCATTAATGATATATTAACCTCTAACCCACACTTATTAGCTAACAAATGTATAGCATTCTGAAGAGCAAAGCATGTCAGTAGATGACCAAACTATTGAAGGTAGCCCAACCATGAACAACAAATGTAAAACTCCTGCAGGGAATTGCATGTCAGTCTGTCCTGATTTTGCAGAAGAGTATCCCAAAGATACTGGAGCAACAAGAAAAAAATGTGCAGATGAGCAGGGAAAAGCCATAATACATCAACAAAGCTTACCTGGAAGGGCAGCATCCCCTAGTCTGCACCACTCTGAAAATCATGATGTCAAGTACACCCACGATACATTACCCAGCGCCATGCATCAAAGATTGGCATGGAATGCCAAAGAAAGGCATAATAAAAAGGCAGGAATGGACATGTTAAGCATGGAGGTTCCTTAGAGCAAAAGAATTCTGGATGGAAATACAAAGCCAACACACAGTATGACGAAAGTCCAAGGCAAGATGATTGAACCAACACAAGTAGAGGAGATATAAAATAGAGAGCAAAGACTAAAGGTTAAGAAGTGGAAAACAGAGAGAGAATGGATTGAGTCACAATACCTTGGAAAGTGGCATGTGGCCATATCTCATCAGTAATTCATTGAGTTGGTAACATGGCTCAGCAAAAGGCTCCTCAGTGGAATCATATATTCAGCTGCTGCTCCTTGGCCAGTCTTCAGAAAAGACCATTCAATCAAGCCAGAGGATTTGAAGCCAGATGAAGTTGAATTGTTTTTACTAACATTACAGAATTCAATGGATCACACAGCATTCATCAGTCATTTGAAGAGTCTTTGGATTAGGTTTCATTCAGACAAGTGGTGGGCAGATTTGCTTAACCTGAAGGACACAGAAGAGAGGGAAAGATGAGAGAGAGCATTGCTAAACACATCCCAAGTGATATTACTCATGTATAATGACTATAAATTGTAGCAAGAAACAAACAGTACAGAAGGGATGACAGTATACTGTGGGCAGTAAAGAACTTAGGGTGAAACGAAATAAGGCCTTGGTTATGTCGTCCTTCTAAAAGATACTCATACAAAACCCTTGTTATCCTTCAATGGTTTTTCCTTTGCTAGTCATGTGGACTTACGCCAGGATTCAATGCATCCACTTGGGCATAATGATCTTATCTCAGATCCATAATCTCGCCCCCACAACTCATTCACTTAGTTTCTTACCTTATTTTCCCATGACGTCACCTCCTGAACATTCCAGAACATTCTATGACATCATGCTTACATAATCATTCTAGAACCTTCCACACTAGCCCTAAACATGGTCTGTGCACACATAGCTGTAGTATATAAGTAGTTGATCCTCTGCTTGTATTCTCTAGTTTTGGAATTCCATTTCTTTCACTTGAATATCACAATTAGTGACTCTCGTGAACTTGTGGGCTTTTCATAATTCCGAAACTCCTTCATTGCCAGTCTCTTCAACTTCCGACGCCCTTTTTTTGTCACTATCCTTACCAACTTCGCCTGTTGACGCACACTTCACTGCATTGCTGTTTACTTTGACCCACTCTTCTTTGCATTCAGCTCACATGGGGTAATTCCCTGAGCAACGCATCCACCCATCTGCACCGTCGCTCTTCACGATAGTGCACTAGTCAGATCCCAGACTCAAGGGAAATCTCTCCTTCTTGGAGATAAAACGAGAGCGGACTACAACCGTGTCTACTGTATTCATATAGTCATCCGCCGTCATAAACAAGGATAAAGTTGCTACTGGGCATAGTGTACTAGCCCCTGTCGTCCACTGAGTGCCTAGTAGTCTGTGTTGGTTCTACACCGGTGAACCCAGGTTCTTGTGATCACCTGTAACATCACAACTAATGAGGGCAGTATTCCCTTGAGCTGTAGTAAAGCTCATCCGGTTCCCCCCATCCCGTATCAACATCCGTTTGCCGCTGGAGATCCAGAGGCTTCCTTTCTAGTGATCTATGTCAAATACTTCGCCTGCTTCAGCGAAACCCAATACAGGTAGTGGTTGAAATTCTCCAAAACCTTATCCCCATCCTCTGACGCTACAATGACACCACTATCCTGCAAGCAGCAAGGTACCAGTGGGACACCCATATGAAGACTTCCTCCACCTCCTCATTTGAAAGCCCAGGTCCTCTATAAGAAAAAACAAAAGATCATCTACTGGTACTGCTACGACCTCCTATAGGAAGACGCTTCCATAGAAAACTACCACCCTTATCTACACCCTAAATCTGCCCTTCAACGACCCACCAAATATGTCTAAAATGGGAACCTCCTCCCCTTACACTCATCCGCCTTTCTGAATCGAAGTCCAGTCACCACAACCGGAGTGGGTCTCCTCATTCTCCATGCAAGGGCTAGCCCAATCATTGGAAGACGTCCTGATGGAAGGAACTAGTAAAACCCCGGTGGCCAAGCCACTAGCTCGTCCAGTCGTCTGCCCCATGATATCTCCGCTGATGCCAGCCCCCATCTTCACCGCAGAACAAGCAGACATGGCACACCTCGATTTCAAGTACCTCGATTGAAGGTACAACTATATTCATAAAAACCCTGACAAGCCATACCCACCGTACCACCTGAGGCGCTCGCCACAAGCAATCCCTGAAGTGAAACCAGTGCTAGTAGGAAAACCCTCATCTTCTTCATCATTGCCATCCAGTGAAGGACAACCTCTAGGGGTGCCTTTTCACCCCCACGAACCTATCTGTCGCCCCAAAAGGGACCAAAAGATCGGGAAGTCTATCTATGCTAAGCCCAACTTCTACATGGGTGATAAGGAGAAGTTCCAATCTTGGTGGAGGCAGGTGACCATCTACATGAGAGGTTTTGAACAGGAGCTATCGAGTTGTTAGAAAATCTTAATCGCCACCTCGTATATGAAAGGAGAGAATCCCGCTGGGTGGTGGGCAGACCTCTAAATCAGGCGAAAAATTGACAAACATCAAGACTTCTCGATGTTCGAAGCCAATCTCAAAAGAGCATTCCAACCCCCTGGGTTTAAGCGTAAGGTGAAAAGGCCACTAATCGACGAGAGTCACTAAGTGTGATAATCAAGTCAAAGATATGGAATTCCGAAACTAGGGAATACAAGTGGAACTATCTACTTTATATACTGCTATTATATGCACACGGACCAGGTTTAGGGTCGGCGCAGAAGGTTGGAGAATGTTGTAGAATGATTACGTAATGGTGACGTCATGGAATGTGCTAGAAGGTTCGGAGGATGACGTCATCTAAAATAAGGTGAGGAACTAGGTGGATGAGTGGTGGAGGCGAGATTAATGGATCTTGGACGGTAGAGGATGGGAGATAAGATAAGATCTCTTGCACCCAAGCGGATGCATTGAATCCTGGCGTACTAGTGAAGGGAAAACTGTTGAAGGAAGACAGGGGTGTCGTATGGGTATCTTTCTAGAAGGATGTCGTTACCAGAGCCTTATTTCGTTTCATTACCCCCTTCTCAAGATCGAGCTCCCAATCGATCAGAATTCCGGTGAGTTTTGGTTCCGATCGCGGTGTGGGTATTTCAAACAGAGAGTCGGGGAGGCGGTTGAGCGAGGCCGCGAAGGATTTGAAACCGTTGTCAGTAAAGAGGGGCTTCCGCGTGGTGCAGAGGGGACAATCGCATGGCTCCGAGGAAGGGCGCACTGCAGCCGCGTTACCTCGGAGTGCACGAACGGCTTCCGGGTGTCTCTGGTGGAAGTCCTCGATCCTCTTAGTGGCGTGGGAAAGGTTGGCTTTTGGCTCCCATGTGCGTTCTTCGCGGGGGTAGCCCTTCCAGTGCACCAAGTACTCGGTTTTGTTCCACTTCCTTCGTGAGTCTACGACTTCTTGTACCTCATACTCCTCTTCCTGTTGGATGACGACTGGAGGGGGTGGTTTCGGCTTGGCTTGCGTGGGGTAGGTCCCAGTTTGGTACGGCGTGAGGAGGGATTCGTTGAATACTGGGTGGATTCCCTTCCACGTCTTTGGCAACTCCAGCTCATAGGCCGCCGTTCCCACCTTGGCCTTCACCTTGAATGGCCCGTATCACTTGTCGTCGAACTTCTTGGTTGGTCTATCGGTTTTAATATTCTTCGCCTCCAATAAGACCTTTTGCCCTGGTTTATACTCCTCTATCTTCCTCACCTTCTGGTCATGGGATTTCTTCATCAACTCCGCTGCCTTTTCTAGCGCTTTCTTCGCTGTTTCATAACTAGATTTCATTTGTTCGACGAAGGTTGTCGCGGACTCGTTGCGGACTTCCTTCTTTTGGGCTGGTATGATCGGTTGCTGGCCGAAGTTGAGGATGAATGGGGATACGCCTGTCGCGCTGGTCGTCTGGGAATTGTGGGCGAACTCTGCTATTGCCAGCCAGTCGACCCAGTCCGTCTGTCGGTGGTTTACATATATCCTCAAATATTTCTCAACCTCTCGATTGATCCGTTCCGTCTGCCCGTCGGTTTGGGGGTGGTACGCCGTGGAGGGGTTGGCTTCGATCTTCAGGAGGGCGTAGAGATCTCGCATGAATGATGATACGAATTGCGGTCCTCGATCTGATATCACCTTTCGGGGTGTTCTGTGTAGTTTGAACACGTTATCTCGGAATGTCATGGCTACCCCTTGCGAGGTGATCGTATCGGTGGTCAGAATCAGGTGTATCATCTTCGAGAAGCAGTCGACTACGACTAGAATGGCGTTTTTCCCCTGGGATTGGGGTAGGGGCCCGATTAGATCTACGGATATGATCTCCCATGGGGCCGATGGGATTTCATTGGGGTGAAGGGGGGTTGTGGTTGCCGTGGTCTTGGGTTTGACCTTCTGACAGGCGTCGCAGCCCTTTATGTACTCTTCCACATTCCTCCTCATAGAGGGCCAATAGTATTCGCTCATGATCAGGTCTCGGGTTCTGCGGACTCCGGGGTGACCCGCGATTGGGTGATCATGATTGGCTCTGATGATGTCTTCTCTGAGCTTGGCATCGTTGGGAATGTAGATCAGGTCCTTCCACTTCACCAGTTCGTCCTTTCGTGTCCAGGGCGACTCAGCCCGTTCGAGTCCCTCTTTCGCAAATTGTTCTAGTTTGTATTGCAGCTTTTTAATGCGATCGAGGATGCTCGTCGAGGCGACAGCCTTTATCTGGATCGGGGTGGAAGGGCGCACAGCAGCCTCGTTACCACCTCGATTTGGGAAGAGGGAATCGGGTAACAAAATTTGTTGCTTATTGTCCGTGTTTACCCCCTTCTCATAATCTGGCCTCCTGGACAGAGGGTCCGCTGGGTTTGTTTTGCCCGGTCTATAGGTAAAAGATAACCTATATTTCTGGACAATTTGTTGCCATCTGGCTTGACGGCAGGATAGATCTTGGGGCTTCCGGAAGAACTCGAGGTTCTTATGATCCGTTAGCACCTCGATCGGGTGGGTGGCTTCGAGGAGGTATTGCCTCCATTCTTGGAGTGCGAAGATCACAGCTAGCATTTCGAGATCCGCGGCGTGATAGTTGCATTCCGCATCGTTAAGGGATCTTGATATGAAAGCCACCGGATGCCAGGTCCCTTCTTGCTTCTGTGATAGGACTGCACCTACTCCGATCCCCGATCCGTCGGTCTCAATGCGGAATGGGTCGGCGTCGGTGGGCATGGCTAACGCCGGCGCTGTGGCGATTGTCTCCTTGAGTTGTTCGAAGGCCTTTTGGCAATCTGGCGACCACTCGAAGTCTCTCTTTACTGAGGTGAGGCTGCTCAGGGGGCGTGCGATCTGGGCGAAGTTCTTTACAAATCATCGGTAGAAGTTTAGGAACCCCAAGAATCCTCGTAAGGTCTTTTTTGAAGTGGGCACTGGCCAGTCTTTGATTGCCGCCACTTTCTTGTCGTCCATCTTCACCTCGTTTTGTGACACGATGAGTCCTAGAAACTCCGTTTCTTGTACTTCGAAGTCGCATTTGTCGTGTCGCAGGTATAGGTGTTGCTCTCGCAGGATTTGGAGTACTTCTCGTACCACCCTTCGATGTTCTTCGAGGGTCTTGGTGAAAATCATGATGTCATCTATATAGACTACCACGACCCCTCGATTGATCAGATCTCGGAATAACGAGTTGATCATCGTTTGAAAGGTGGCTGGTGAGTTGCACAGTCCGAAGAACATCACCAGAGGTTCGAAGAGGCCTCGGTTTGTTCTAAACGCGGCCTTCCATTCGTCTCCCTCGGCCATCCGTATGTTGTTGTACCCCCATCTCACGTCAAACTTGGTGTAATATTTGGCGGATTTGAGTTTGTCCACTAGTTCGGCGATCAGGGGTAATGGGTACCGGTTTCGTCTCGTGACTTCGTTTAGTTTCCGGTAATCCTGTATGGGTCGGAGGCGGCCGTCCTTCTTTTTAATAAAGAAGAAGGCTGATGTGAAGGGTGACTTGGATGGGCGGATTCGTCCAGATTTCAGATTTTCTTCGAGGAATTTGTCTAGCTCTTCTTGCTCTCCGGGGTTCAGCGGGTAGACCTTGCAGTCCACTGTATGGTCTCTCGGTAGGAGTTCGATTGCATGGTCACATGGTCGCCTCGGGGGGAGCTTGTCAAAGCTTTCCTTGGCGAATACATCGGCGTAGTCGTGCACGTATTTGGGGGCTGCTTCCTCAAAGGTCTTCTTTTTCTTTGTCACGAAATCTCGGGCGGCTATGTCTGTGGCCGTGTTACAGAAGTAACTTTCTGTATCGAATTTGAATAGCCGATCTCCATCATGCGGGATGAACTCGGCATCTTCCTCATCGTCGTCGTCGCAGCTTTCTAGGCGAGGCATGTGGTCCTCCTCGCATCGGAATGAGATCCGTCCCGTCTTCCAATCTATGTTAGGGTTGTGGGCTTTTAGCCAATCGTGCCCTAGGAAGACGGTATTGGGTCCCAGATTCGTGACGGCAAGGGCCAATTGTTCTTTGTGGTCCTTGATCTGCATCTCGACGATGACAAACTTCTCAATTTTCCCCGACTGATTTAGAGATCCGTCGGCGTTATACACGGACATGGGTCGTGGGAGAGCATGGGTAACTATCCCCTTCTCAGCCACGAATTTCTCGTGTATTGACGACCCGGTGCATCCGGAGTCGATCAGCGCTTTGACTTCCGTGCTTGTTCCGTCGGACATCCTTAGGGTCACAGGTATTTCGAGAGAGTTGCGTTCCTTTCTGACCGATGCCTTCTTATACTTGGGGGGTCTCTGGAGATCCCTCAAGATCCAGTGTGCATCGGAGTCGCTCATCTGTTTTAGATCCGAGAGTAGATCGGGTGTGACTTCGGCTTTTCTGGATTCGTGGACAAATGATCTCAGGTGTCCTAAGTTTCTAGTCGTGTCTGGGTTTTCTACCTGAGCTTTCATCCAACGGATAGTCCAGGGGTCTACTGTGTTCATCCAGTAGTGGTCTGAGTTTCGGCTCCTTTGGTTCTTGGCGGAAGGGCGCACAGCAGCCTCATTACCGCCTACCTTGGAGGACCCGGTACTGCCGAACCCTTTGTTCCCTCGCTTTGTCTCTTCGAGGGATTCTACTTCTCTTACCGGGGGTGTCGAAATTTTTTTGAGAATCAATTGGGCTACCCGGTCCCCGGCCTTGGCTACAAAGTTCTCGTTGGCGAAATTGAACAGGAGGATTTTCACTTTCCCTCGGTAGTCGCTATCTATTACTCCTGCCCCTGTAGTCAGTTTCTTTTTGATGGCTAGCCCGCTTCTCGGTGCGATTCGGCCATAATGGCCTGGTGGGATTTTCATAGACAGCCCGGTTGCAATCAGGACTTGTCCTTTAGCTGGTACTACCGTATCCTCAGCGGCGTACAGATCGTACCCGGCCGCACCCAGGGATCCTTGCACTAGGAGTGGTATTTCCTTTTTTGATCTTACGACATCCAAGGTGGTCATGGGAAGGTTTACTTGGACGGTCTTATCAGTCTGGTCATGGCGCGACAAAATTGTGTATCGATTGCTTTGTTGTACACTCACAGGCGACAATGACTTAGATAGTACAGTAGGACGACTGGTATCTACTGTACTGACTGAAAACCCGATCCAGAGTCCTGATTCTCTTCGACGACCTCTGTAATTGTTGCCTGAGTCTCCTGCTCCGGCAGTTCGGCTGCATTCATCAAGGCACGGATTTGAGAAAACTGTTGGGGTGATATGACTTGCCCGTTCCATTCTACTGCTCGCGCTCTCGGGCCACGCGGACGCGGGGGGTGCTCTTGGCAGGGCCAAGGCTTACCACACCTCCGGCATATTCCCGCGGCACGTGCCTTATCGAGCTCCATAGGAGCTCCACGTCCTGGGAACACACCGGGTGCGTTCGGGTGGGGGGCTGCAGTGGCAGTAGAAGGAGGTCCGGCTGGCGGGGCATACTGTGCCGTAGGTCGGCGAGGGATAAATCGCTGAGGTGTAGGGTTCGGGCGGACTGCCTGGTTACGTTCCCCACGCTCTCGGAGGATTTCCTGTGTCTTCTGCAGGGCTTCTTCCCATTCGAAGAGATCCTCGGAGTCGATGAGGGCGTGGTTGTTATCCTCAGCGTGGTTCACCAGTACCTGCCGCGCACATCGGCGAACTTGATCCACCAGCGAACGCCCATTCGCGATGGTATCGTATTCTGCCTCGTCTGCGTACTGGTACAGTTTGGTGAAGAAGTCCTCGACAGAGTTGTTTCCTTGTCGAAGCGCAAAGAGCTTGGTCTGGGCCTTTCGCTTTAGGCCTGCCGGCTGGAATGCTCTTTTTAGGTTTGCCTCGAAGGTGGCGAACTCCTGGTGCTCATCTATTTTTCGCCTGATCTGGAGATCTGCCCACCGCCCAGCGGGGTTCTCCCCTTTCATGTATGAGGTCACGATCAGGATCTTCTGCCGGCTCGAGGGTTTGTTTTCAAAGCCGCGCATGTAGACCGTCACCTGTCTCCACCATGATTGGAATTTCTCCTTGTCACCCGCATAGAAGTCGGGCTTGGCGTAAATGGACTTTCCTAGTTTTTGGTCCCGCTCCGGGCGGCGAATTGGTTCGTGGGGTCAGAAAGGCACGCCCGGTGGTTGCCCTTCACTGGACGGAGACGACGGCGGAGGCGGGAGGTCTCCCGATGGCGGAGGTTTCGCCGTTGGGATCGGCGATCGACGGAGGTGGAGAGGCGGCATGGGCTTATCTGGGAATTCCCGCGCGTAGGCGTACCTCCACGTGAGATACTCGTAGTCGAGATGCGCTTGCTCTGCTTGCTCGTCTGTAAAGACGCGAGGTGGGTTGGCAGGCGGGAGGAGAGGTCGGTGGACAGAGGGGTGGATGGGAGCTTTTGCAACGGGGTCTTGCTAGTGGATTCCATGGGCACGTCGCCCAGGGCTCCCGCTAGCGTTTCCATCGAGAATACGGAGGCCCGCTCCGGTTGTGGGGACTGAACGTCGATTCTGGAAGGCGGGCGGGTGTACGGGGAAGGTGTCCCTGTTTTAGACATATCGGTTGGGGCGGCGGAGAGTGGCTTTTGGGCGTAGGTATGGGAGTCCTTCGGTTACTTGGACGTCCTCTCGAAGGAGGTCGTATCGGTACCAGTAAACGATTCTCTGCTTCTTTTTATAAAGGACCCGGGCTTTCAAATGAGGAGGTGGAGGAAGTCTCCGTACGGGCGTCCCACTGGTCCCGCGCTGCTTGCAGGATAGAGGCGTCGTTGTAACGGTGGAGGGCGGGGATAAGGTCTCGGAAGATTTGGATGACGACCCGAACGGGGTTCTGGCGAAGGCGACGGAGTATTGAGCACAGATTTGCTAGGAAGGGAGCCTCTGAATCTCCAGCGGCAAACGGAAGTTGACTAAAGCAGGGGGGAACCAGAAGAGCTTTTACTACAGCTCAAGGGAATACTGCCCTCGTCAGTCGTGACGTCACAGGTGATCACGAGAACCTGGGTTCACCGGCGTAGAACCAACACGGACCGCTAGGCACTCAGCGGACGACAGGGGCTAGTGCACTATGCCCGGTAGCAACTTTATCCTTATTTAGACGGCGGACGACCGTATGAATACAGTGGGCGCGGTTGTAGTCCACCCTCGATTAATCTCCGAGGAGGAGAGATTTCCCTTAAGTCTGGGATCCGACTTTTGCACTATCGCAAAGAGCGACGGTGCGGAAGGATGGACGCGTTGCCCCGGGAACGACCCTGGATGAGCTGAATGCGATGGAAAGTGGGGTGGAGGATACAGCGATGCAGCGAAGTGCGCGTCAGCAGGCGAAGATGATATGAGTAACGACGAAGAGAGGGCGTCGGGGATCGAGATGATCGGCGACGAAGTAGTTTCGGAATTATGAAAAGGCCACTAATCGACGAGAGTCACTAAGTGTGATAATCAAGTCAAAGATATGGAATTCCGAAACTAGGGAATACAAGTGGAACTATCTACTTTATATACTGCTATTATATGCGCACGGACCAGGTTTAGGGTCGGCGTGGAAGGTCGGAGAATGTTGTAGAATGATTACGTAATGGTGATGTCATGGAATGTGCTAGAAGGTTCGGAGGATGACGTCATCTAAAATAAGGTGAGGAACTAGGTGGATGAGTGGTGGAGGCGAGATTAATGGATCTTGGACGGTAGAGGATGGGAGATAAGATAAGATCTCTTGCACCCAAGCGGATGCATTGAATCCTGGCATACTAGCGAAGGGAAAACTGTTGAAGGAAGACAGGGGTGTCGTATGGGTATCTTTCTAGAAGGATGTCATTACCAGAGCCTTATTTCGTTTCATAAGGCCCAGATGAAGCTTTTTGCTCTCAAACAAGGGAATGACTTGATAGAGGACTTCTTCACCAAGTTGTATCAGTATGCAGACGAGGTGGAATATGACATCATAGTGAATGGGAGGTCGCTAGTTGATCAGATTCACCGATGTGTCCGTCAGACCTTGGTGAATCATGCAGAGAACAACAATCATATGCTGATTAACTTCGAAGACCTCTTTGAATGGGAGGAGGCGTTACAAAGGACCCAAGAAATCCTTTGCGAGAGGAGTAAACGAAGCCAGATAGTCCGCCCAATGCCATACAACCAGCAGAGGTTCACCCCAAGGAGACCCCACGTGCAATATGCCCTGCCAGCCGGACCTCCTCCCATTGCCACCGCAGCCCCCCACCTGAATGCACCCAGTGTGTTCCCAGGACGTGGAGCTCCCATGGAGCTCGATAAGGCATGTGCCATAGGAATATGCCAAAAGTGTGGTGAACCCTGGCCCTGCCAGGAACATTTACTGTGTCTGCATGGCCCAAGAGCATGAGCAGTAGAGTGGAATGGCCAAGTCATTTCTCCCCAACAGTTTTCTCAGATCCATGCCCTGATGAATGCCACCAAATTGCCTGAGCAGGAAACTCAGGCCACCATCACCGAAGTCATGGAAGAGAATATGAACTCTGGATCGGGTTTTCAGTCTGCACAGTAGATACCAGTCGGTCTGCTGTACCAAATAAGTCATTGTCATCTGTACAACAAAGCAATCAATACACAATTTTGACACGCGATGATGAGACTGAGAAAGTAAATTAGGTAAATCTCCCCACGACCACATTAGAAATCATAAGATCCAAAAAGAAAATACCACTCCTAGTGTGAGAATCCCCAGGTGCAGCCAGGTATGATCTGTACACCTCTGAGGATATGGTAGTTCCAGCAAAAGAACAAGCCCTGATAGCAACGGGGTTGTCAATGAAAATCCCACCAGGCCATTACGGCTGAATTACACCAAGAAGTGGGTTGGTGATAAAAAAGAAGCTGACCACCGGAGCAGGGGTGATAGACAGTGACTACAGGGGAGAAGTAAAAATTCTCCTGTTCAACTTCTCGAACGAGGAATTTGTAGCCAAGGCTAGCGACCGAGTGGCACAGTTAATCCTCGAAAAGATATCAACCCCACCAATAAAAGAGGTAGACTCCCTCAATAAAACTGAGCAAGCTGAAAAAGGGTTCAGAAGCACCAGAACATCCAAGGTAGGTGGTAATGAGGCTACGGAGCGCCCTTCCACCAAGAACCGAAGGAACTGGAATTCGGACCACTACTGGATGAATACAGTAGATCCCTGGACCATCCGATGGATGAAGGCACAGTGTCATATCCCATAATTCCACAAGTCCACCTCCGACACCTCCGACACCTCCGACGTACTACGCGCCAACTCCGGCCTCTTTTCATGTATATCGCAACTCCAGACCTCTGGAGTTACCTCTCTTTTCATTTATCCTGTAATACTTATTTCCAATACTCATGTACCTCTATCATCCCTACATCTCATACCTCCATCATTTCTGCATTCCATACCTCTGTCCTCCCTAACCTTTCATCTCCGTCTCCCCTCAATAACCCATCTCCCCTTTTCGTTATCCCCTCAAAAATACTTGTACTCCGTCTTCCATTTTACCTCTGTATATAAACCCCTGTACCTAGCTTTGTACTACAGTTAGATTATCGACTTAGACTACCAACTTTTGACTTCCAGTTATAAACCCTCTGTTCACCTCTGATCCATATTGATCACCTCTGACTTTATTGTTCCCCTCTGAATCACCTCCAAACCTCTGCTCCAAAATACAAGGACCTGATCAATAGCAAGGACACACCACATACAGTGAAGCCAACGTCCTTATTCCCACCAAACTCCAGAGTTCTGGAGTTACACCCGGAGATCGTCGGCATGGTCTTAACACACAGGTAGAAAACCCAGATACCTCCAGGAACCTGGGATACCTGAGGTCGTTCATCCATGAATCCAGGAAGGCAGAAGTTACACCTGATCTACTCTTGGATCTAAAACAGATGAGCGACTCCGATGCACACTGAATCTTGAGGGATCTCCAAAGACCCCCCAAGTATAAGAAGGCATTGGCAAGAAAGGAACACAACTCCCTCGAGATACCTATAACCCTTAGGATGCCTGATGGAATGAGCGCGAAAGTCAAAGCTTTAATTGACTCTGGCTGCACGGGATCATCCATACATGAGAAGTTTGTAGCTGAGAAGGGGGTAGTTACCCATGCCCTCCCTCGACCTATGTCGGTGTACAATACCAACAGATTCCTGAACCAATCGGGTAAAATCGAGAAATTTGTCATCGTCAAAATGCAGATCAAGGACCACAAGGAGCAATTAGCCCTCGCCATCACAAATCTAGGCCCAAACATTGTCTTTGTTATAATATGAACATTTTCAAACATTTTCAGACTTGTACTCTTTTATTTTCCAGTCACGTGATCTGTGCACGTGACCATGGTAATCCTCACATGACTAGGTCTAGAACCAATGACGTCATACCATAAGGTGACTGCGCCCTTTTAATTTCCGCTCTTCTCACACAGCCCCTTTCATCTCCATTATCTTGCTCCCATGGTCGTGAGACCACTTAGTCTATTTATAGTATTTCATCCCACGCATAGCATGGTCTGTGCATGCACTTGTAACATATATAAAGTAGCACTTTGCAACTGGAATCCCCAGTCTAATTCACTTTGTTCACCACTATAGTCATTGCCTTGGTCCTTTGGCCATTGTAGACTGTGTTGGATGGAAAGGACCCACATACCCTCATCTTCTTGAGCCAGGAGTCGTGTACCCTGCGAACATTGTCCAAGCCTTGTGGAAGTGATCAGACGCTTCAGTGGTAGTTCATAACAGTCTTCCTTGGACATGATTGGCTGAAGGCCCATAACCCGAACATAGACTGGAAGACAGGACAGATCACCTTCCAGTGTGAGGAAGACCATATGTCCCACTTAGAAAGCTGTGATAATGATGACAAAGAGGACGCCAAATTCATCCCGCACGATGGAAATCAGTTGTTCAAACTTAACATGGAAGGCTACTTCCATAACACGGTGATGGATATAGCAGCCTGAGACTTCGTAGCCAAGAAAAAGAAGACCTTCAAGGAAGTGGCGCCCAAATATGTGCATGACTATGCTGATGTATTCACCAAGGAGAGTTTCAACGAACTACCTCTAAGGCGACCCTGGGATCACGCCATCGAACTCCTGCCAGGGAATCACATGGTAGACTGCAAGGTCTATCTGCTAAATCCTGGGAAACAGGAGGAATTAGACAAATTCCTCGAAGAAAACTTGAAGTCAGGCCGCATTCATCCATCCAAACCACCCTTCGCCTTGGCCTTCTTCTTTATCAAGAAGAAGGATGGCCACCTCTGACCCATACAGGATTATCAAAAGTTGAATGACGTCACAAGACGAAATTGATACCCCCTCCCCCTGATCGCTGAACTGGTTGATAAGCTCAAATCCGCCAAGTACTATACCAAGTTCAATGTAAGATGGGGATACAATAATGTATGGATGGCCGAAGGAGATGAATGGAAAGCCGTGTTTAAAACCAACTGGGGGCTTTTCAAACCCCTGGTGATGTTTTTCGGACTATGTAACTCCCCCACCACCTTCCAAACCATAATGAATGCACTATTCTGGGACCTAATCAATCGAGAAGTCATGGTGGTCTACATAGACAACATCATGATCTTCACCAAAACCCTTGAGGAACACTGTAAGGTAGTGAAAGAGATGTTGTGAATCCTTCGAACCAACCACCTATACCTCAGACACAACAAGTGCAATTTCGAGGTACAGGAGATGGAGTTCCTAGGACTAATAGTGTCCTAAAACGAGGTCAAAATGGATGAAAAGAAGGTGGCAGTGATCAAAAACTGGCTGGTACCAACCTCAAAGAAAACCTTGAGAGGCTTCCTCGGGTTTTTAGACTTCTACCGAAGATTCGTGAAAAACTTCGCTCAGATTGCCCAACCCCTGAGTAGCCTCACATCAGTGAAACAAGACTTCAAGTGGTCCCCAGCATGCCAACAAGCCTTCGAACAGCTCAAGGCGACAATCTCGACGGCCCCAGCACTAGCAATGCCAACAGACACTGACCCGTTCCGCATTGAAACTGACAGATCAGGAATCAGAATAGGCGTAGTCCTATTCCAGAAACAAGAAGGGATATGGCACCCTGTGGTGTTCATATCAAGATCCCTCAATGATGCAGAATGCAACTACCATGCTGCGGACCTTGAAATGCTAGCCATCATCTTCGCCCTCCAAGAATGGCGACAATATCTTCTCGAGGCAACCCACCTGGTAGAGGTATTAATGGACCACAAAAACTTGGAGTTCTTTCGTAAACCCCAAGACCTCTTCTGTCACCAAGTCAGATGGCAACAGATTATCCAAGAATATAAGCTATTGTTTAACTACAGACTGGGCAAAACAAATCTGGCAGATCCTCTGTCCAGGAGGCCAGATTATGAGAAGGGGGTAAACACCAATAACAAGCAGCAGATCCTGTTGCCTGATTCCCTTTTCTCGACCAAGAGTGGTAACGAGGCTGCAGAGTGCCCTTCCACCCCGGTCCAAATAAAGGCTGTCGCCTCAACAAGCATCTTTGATCGCATTAAGAAGCTGCAATACAAATTAGAGCACTTCGTGAAAGAAGAGCTTGAAAAGGCTGAGTTGCCCTGGACAAAAAAGGACAAACTGGTGAGATGGAAAGATCTGATCTACATTCCTAACGATGCCAAACTCAGGGAAGAAATCATCTGAGCCAACCATGATCACCCAATCTTGGGCCATCCTGGGATTAGGAGAACCCGAGATCTGATCATGAGCGAATATTATTGGCCCTCCCTGAGGAAGGATGTAGAGGGTTACATAAAGGGTTGTGATGCCTGCCAAAAGGGTAAACCAAAAACCACCATCACTGCAACACCACTACACCCAAACAAAATTCCATCAGCACCCTAGAAAATCATCTCGGTAGACCTAATCGGACCTCTACCATAATTGCAAGGAAAGAACACCATTCTAGTGGTGGTTGACCGGTTTTCCAAGATGATACACCTGATCCCCACCACTGATACGATCACCTCGCAGGGAGTAGCCATGGCATTCCAAGACAATGTATTTAAATTACATGGAACACCCTGAATAGTGATATCAGATTGAGGACCTCAATTTGTGTCATCATTCATGCAAGACCTATACACCCTCCTAAAGATTGAAGCAAACCCATCCATGGCATACCATCCCCAAACAGACGGACAGATGGAATGAATCAACCAGGAGGTAGAAAAGTACCTAAGGGTTTATATAAACCACCAACAGACCGATTGGGTGGATTGGCTGGCAGTAGCGGAATTTGCACACAACTCCCAAACCACCAGTGCTACCGGCATATCCCCATTCATCCTTAACTTCAGTCAACAACCCACAATCCCAGCCCAGAAAAGAGAGGTCCAAAATGAATCTGCCATGGCCTTTGTAGAAAAAATGAAATCCAACTACGAAACAGCGAGGAAGGCATTAGAAAAAGCAGCAGAATCAATGAGGGAGTTGCATGACCAGAAGGCCAGAAAAGTAGAAGAGTACCAACCAGGGCAGAAGGTCCTTTTGGAAGCAAAAAGCATGAAAACTGACAGGCCAACCAAAAAATTTGACGACAAGTGATATGAACCATTCAAAGTGAAGGCGAAGGTGGGAGTGGTAGCCTATGAACTAGAACTGCCCAAGACCTGGAAAGGAATCCACCCAGTATTCCATAAATCCCTTCTCACACCCTACGTAACAGGAACCTACTTCATCCAAGCCAAACCGAAACCACCCCCTCCAGTTATTGTTTAACAAGAAGAGGAGTACGAGGTGCAGAAGATCATAGACTCATGAAGGAAGCGAAATAAAACTGAACACTTGATGTACTGGAAGGATTATCCACATGAAGAACAAACATGGGAACCTAAGACAAACCTCACCCACACATCCAAGAAAGTTGAAGATTTCCATCAAAAACACCCTGAGGCCATTTGCGCAATTCGAGATAATGTGGCTGCTGTGTGTCCTTTCTTGAAACCTTGCAATTGCCCCCTCTACACCTCACGAACCCCCCTCTTCACAAACAATGGCTTCAAGTCCTTTGCCACCCCACTCAACCGCCTCCCCGACTTCCTATTTGAAATACCCGCACCATGGTCAGCACCAAAACTTACTGGTATTCTGATCGATCGGAAGCTCGATCTTGAGAAGGGGGTAATGAAACAAAATAAGGCCTTGGTCACATCATCCTTCTAAAAGATACTCATATGAAACCTCTGTCATTCTTCAATGGTTTTTCCTTCGCTAGTCATGTGGACTTACGCCAGGATTCAATGCATCTGCTTGGGTGTAATGATCTTATCTCAGATCCATAATCTCACCCCCACAACTCATCCGCTTAGTTCCTTACCTTATTTTCCCATGACATCACCTTCCAAACATTCCAGAACATTCTATGACGTCATGCTTATATAATCATTCTAGAACATTCCACACCAGCCCTAAACATGGTCTGTGCGCACGTAGCTGTAGTATATAAGTAGTCGATCCTTCGCTTGTATTCTCTAGTTTCGGAATTTCATTTCTTTCACTTGAATATCACAATTAGTAACTCTTGTGAACTTGTGGGCTTTTCACAGGGTAAATTGTGACAAGACAATGAGTGGGAAAAAGCAATGATGATAGTCACCATAGCTATGTCTGCAACACCAGGGAGCAAAAAGTACCTGCAGTATACCACAGGCATTAAACCATGATAGTAAGGAAAGACTTGGAAATGTGTAGGAAAGAGCAACAATGATAGTCACTGTGGCAATATCTAAGAGACACTACCTGTGGTAAACCATGGACATCAAGGAGAACAAATTACAGACAGTGGGAAGGGTATTGAACACTGGTAAGTGGGAAGTAATGATGATCATCACCAATAAATGGACCACGAAGATGGCTGAAAGACACTACCAGCAGTATACCACTAGCAGTGAAGAAAGTGACCATGGACAGGGAGAAGAGAAGACACTCCTTGGTGTTCAACACTGGAGAGTGGAGGGGGGGCTTCATGATCAGGAATGGATGCCACTGAGGGTGTAGTGCAATGAGGAGGAAATACTGACCACAGTAAACTGTGGACAGTGAGAAGAAGACACTTCCTAGTGTTCAACACCAGGAAGTGAGGAGGAACTTAAATGAGGAGGAACTTAGATGGATGACAGCACAACAAGGAACCTTAGCCAAAAAAAGTCATTATATTAGGTAATCCACATGAATGCATGACCAAATAATGGTTGCATGACTGAGGTAACCACTTGGGCAAGCATTCACACAACTCATTCCTTTGTAATCACCCCACTCCTCAGTGTTGAATACTGGGGAGTGTCTTCTCTACTCTTCTCATTGTCTGTAGTATACCACAGATAGTTTCGCTGTGCAGTTGTCCTAGTGATCCCTCATGATTTCCCTACTTACTGGTGTTGGATACTAGAGAGTACCCTAGCTTTGCCCTTTTGGAGCTATACTGCAATTCTGATCATCTTCACAGTAAGCTTCCATTGTTTCTTTCATTGGCATCTAATGGACCAACCTCATGGCAATAGCCAAGATTGAGTGTGCAACAAATTGTCAGACATCTATTTTGAGTGTCTGCTTCATTGTCCTCTTTGTCTCCCACCCAACTCATTGGTGTTTACATCAAGGAGTTTCCCAACCACTTGAACTCTTCTTCTGCTTAGCTTATTGGTGTTTATATTGACAAGCCTCCTTGCTGCTCCCTCACCCTCATCCTACAAATCCCTCATCTCCTGCCTCATCAGTATTTACACTGACGAGCTTTTTCACCACTTTCTTGCCCTCATCCTGTCAATCCTTTATCATCTTCTCTACTGCCTTTGTTGTGTTTCAGTAAGCATGGTTTCCTGCACTGATTCCACTATCCAGATGCTGATATGTACTTCTCAACCTCTAGCAATGCATACCTTCATCCTGAATGGCTGTGTCATCATCTTCCCCAACATGTCAATACCACCACCCACCATTTGTTGCCCTCCAATCAAGAAAAAGGATGAGGGTAAAGTCTTGTCCTTTGGTTATCTTTTCCATGCCATGTCTCCAGACTATTCACAGCTCCCATTTTTCCTCCCTCATCTCCTTCGCCACAGCCCACTTTTCTCTTGCCTTGACTACAACAAGAAAAGTCTACCAATCATTCAGATAAAATCTCTCTACCAGTTGAGATCTGATCTCTTGGATAAGTAGATCACCCTCAATGATTTTCTTACTGATGTCTTCAATGTACTCAGTGTGATGGTGCCTATGAATGTCATGCTGATGTTGATTCTAAGAGAAACCAACTACAAAAAACCTCAAGAAATAGAAAAAGCCACCTATAGTACCATATCTCATGCATTGCATCAGTTCCAGCACCTCATTTCTCTGACATCATGGTCCATAAGTGGATACAAGGAAGATATTGATTGACCTGATTTACAATGGGTCAAAGTTCTACTGGAGAAAGGGTTCCTACCTATGATGGTGAAGATACTTAGGGACTTTCCAGTTGGAACTTTCTCGTTGAAGATGCCAAAGGTTGATATTATGGTAAATCCATTCAATGAGCAATGTGTTATCTGCATATGGTAAATGGTTGAGGCCCACGTCTACATCTATATCTTCTGGAGCTGCTATGATCCACAAGGAAAGTGAAACTTCCAAAACCTGCCAGAAACCTGGCTTCCTGGCAAGTGGGTCAGAAACAACTGCTACTCAAGCAAAGAAGACCTTGCATATGCTATCGCTCTGGCTTTGGCTCCTGATCAGTGATTTGTTCCTCAATGCCCCCTACCTGACCCTCTCTGTAGATCTTGCTAGAAAAAAGGTGAAACTTGGCAAGATTTCTTCACCCACCAGGAAATATCAAACAAGGAAAAGGAGGCATGTGAGACCTTGAAGGAGAAAGCAGCACATCAGCAGCATGATCAGAATGCCCTCCATGATCGGGTACTCAGGAGGCAAGGGGCAATGGTTTTTCAATGGGAATCAGTCAATGGATTCCAACTTTGCATCAACATAGATCACTCAACGGCAAATCAAATTTAGGCATCATACCTAGGGGGTTAGAAACACTATGATCCTTTCATCAATGAATGGGATACATATATGCACTGAATTTGACCCTATGGCTCCTTCAGAACCCAACATACTTGAGATTGATTCTGATGACAAAGGCAGTCAACACATACCTGTGCCCATGGAGCCCAACAGTTTGCCAACACCCAATCCATCAGCCCATCAAACGGTGACCTTTGTTGGGGGTGAAATTCCTCAGTCAAAGTCCTCAGAGTTTCCTACTCTAGATGACATTCTACAACAATGCTATGGGTTTACGTACTCTCCTGCTACACACTGTTACGAACTACCTCCGAAGAGTCTGATCGCTTCCACAAGGCTCAGGTATCTGCTCGCAGGCTACACAAGTCCTGGCTCACAAAGGAGGGTATGGGGGTCTTTTCCGAACAGCACAGGCTACAATGACCAAAAGGCCAAGGCAATGCCTATAGTGATGAACAAAGTGGATTAGACTGGGGTTACCAGTCGTAGAGTGCTACTTTATATACTGTACAGGCGCGCGCACAGACCATGCTGTGCATGAGATGAACTACCATAAATAGACTGATTGGTCTCACGACCATGGGAACGCGATAACGGAAATTAAAGGGGCTGTGTGAGAAGAGCGGAAATTAATAAGGCGTGGTCACCTCATGGTATGACGTCATTGGTTCTAGGCCTAGTCATGTGAGGATTACCACGGTCACGTGCACAGATCACGTGACTGGAAAAGAAAAGATGACAAGTCCAAAAAGTTTGAAAATGTTCGTATTATAACACTACCCTCTTTTTAAGACTCGAATTCCAGGCGAGTCGTGGTATGGTCCGTGACTGTAAAGTTCTCGAAAGGAGAGAAAAGAGAGGCGAAAGAAGATGTCGTGAGACCATGGAGTTTACGGGGAGCAGAAGGGTTAGACTTGTGAAAATTGGCAACTGCCAGAGGGGCAGTATTGATGATGTCGCCAGATTCCCATGTTCGATCTGTTTCGTCATAGCCCTTCCAATGAACCAAATACTCCAACTTCCTATTTTTAAGACGGGATGAGGCGATATAGTCTATCTCGAATTGCTCTTCTCCCTCTTGATCTACCTCAATTGCATCGGGTCGGACTTTGGGCTGTCCAGATAAGGTTTCCCGATAAGGTTTTACGCGAGAGATGTTGACCGTGGGATGAATGCGTACAGCATTGGGGAGTTTGAGCGTAACGGCATTAGGAAGGACCGCGGTGATGGCGTAAGGTCCAATCCATTTTTGGGTTAATTTCTTTGCCGTATAGGGAAGTTTAAGTTTATCGGTAGATAACCAGACTTGCTGGCCAATAGAATACTCTGGGGCATCAGAACGACTTTTCTCCGCAGAAGCGATCATACGGTCTCGAGTATTCTCGAGTGCTTCTTCAATCTCCTTGTGAGAACGGCCCATTTCTCCTGTGAATCCAGCTAATTTCCCTTCAAAACCCATGCAAGGGGCGTAATTTCGAGTGACATTGAAAGGGATGGAACCGGTTGCAGTAGTGACGGTATTATTGTGTGAGAATTGAGCCATTTTAAGCCAATCAGCCCATTCGTGTTGCTTCTTTCCAACGTAAGCGCGGAGATATTGTTCTAGATCTCGGTTAACACGCTCCGTTTGGCCATCGGTTTGCGGATGATAGGCCGTGGAAATCTTCTGAGAGATACTGAGGAGTTTGCATAAGTCCTTGGTAAAGGCAGATACGAATTGGGGACCACGATCAGATACGAGAGTGGAGGGGAGTCCGTGGATACACCATATGTGATCTCTAAATAATTTTGCTAAGTCCAAAGAAGAACAAGTATCGTAAGTGGGAATGAATACAACTTCTTTGGAGAAGCGATCCACCACCACACAAATAGCCGTAAAAGAACGTGATTCGGGTAACCCCGTAATAAAATCAACCGAGAGATCTTCCCATGGTTTTTTGGCCACAGGTAAAGGAAGGAGTTTTCCTGCCAGTGCTTTTGACTTTCCCTTCGTGAGGGCGCACACTTGGCAGCTATCTATGTATGTTCGAACGTCTTTGGTGACACCAGGCCATGAGAAATAACGAGTGAGAGTATGAATGGTTTTAGAATGTCCGCCATGACCAGCGATTGGAGAATCGTGACATAGAGTAAGGAGACGAGTACGTAAAGAAGGAGGTACGAAAACTTTGTTTTTGTCATTTTTGAAAATGTTCGTAGAGGCATCAAAAAGGAAATCATTCACAGCATCCACTCCAAGAGAAGCAGACTCCGATTCCAAGTCCGACAGAAAGTCCGAAGATAAAGAAACAGAATTAATAAAAACAGTGGGAGGCAAGACCGTGATATTGGCGTTATGGTCCTGCACTGCCTCACCATGGTCCGGGCGACGAGAGAGCGCATCAGCCCGACCATTAGAAGAACCAGGTTTATAGATAAAAACATAATTGAATTCCTGAAGTACGGCATGCCAACGGGCTTGTCGACCGCTAAGAGTCTGCGGCTTCTTCCAATACTCCAGATTCTTGTGATCGGTCCAGATCTCAAATCTTTCACGACCAATAAGATAGTGGCGCCACTCTTCCAGCGCCCGAATTACTGCAAGCAATTCTTTATCATAAATAGGGTAATTGCGCTCTGCGCTATCAAAAGAGTGGGAAATAAAGGCGATAGGACGCCAGTTACCATCATTGCATAAGGTGGAGAGCACAGCTCCTGTAGCGATATCTGAGGCGTCCGTTTCGACCCTGACTTCTTGATCCCGATTAGGATAGGCCAGAAGCGGGGCAGTAGTGAATTTCTTTTTGAGGGCATCGAACGCCGCTTGTTGATCGGGACCCCATGTGAACGGAACATCTTTCTTGGTAAGATCGTTCAAGGGGCGTGCGATCTCGGCAAAGCCCGAAATGAAGTGCCTATAATAATTACATAGTCCGAGGAATCCTTGGAGCTGTTTCAACCGCGTGGGAACGGGCCAATCCATGACTCCAGCGACTTTCTTTTCCTGCATTTCTACCCCCTTTTTAGATACGACCATACCGAGAAAGTCGACCTTGTCCTTCGAGAAGTGACACTTGGAGGGTTTAACGTAAAGATCGTTATCGCGTAAACGACGTAAGACCTCTTTTACTACCTCTTCGTGTTCTTCCCGAGTCTTCTTGGACGTAAATATCATACAATCGTCGATGTAAATAATAACCACCGCATACATGTCGTTAAATATATCGTTCATCATTTGTTGGAACATGGGGGGAGAATTAGTCATGCCGAAATACATTACCGTTGGTTCGTAAGCTCCAATTGGAGTAACGAAGGCACCCTTCCATTCATCACCTTCCTTGATCCGCACATTGTTGTAACCCCAACGTAAGTCAAGGGCCGTAAATATGTCAGCATTTTTCAGCCAATCAATGAGCTGCGGAATCAAGGGAAGCGGATAGGAGTTCTTGACGGTACCCTCATTGAGGTAACGATAGTCGATGACCATCCGTTTCCCACCGTCCTTTTTGGGAATAAAGAAGACGGGAGAAGTTTGTGGCGACTTGGAAGGAGCAATGTATCCTTTTTTGAGCTCCTTATCTATGAATGCGCGAACTTCGTCCATTTCGATGTCCGATAGGGGAATTACTCGACCCTTCTTCGGGACGAAGTCCGGCTTGAGATCTACAGCGTGATCCCAAGGCTTTCATAGCGGCATTCTAGTCGATTCCTGTTCCGAGAAGACCTCGAGGAACTCGTGATAGGTTTCCGGAACCTGTTCTTTTAGTCCTTCTTCAATAGTACATAAGAAAGCATTGTCTGGATCAAAATAATTAGAAGCAGGAGGGCCAGCGCCCATAATTTTGCAATACTGTATGCAGCGCGGAAATGAAATGGTTTGCTGCACCCAGTTGACCTCGGGATTATGGCGGAAAAGCCAGTCATACCCGATGATCATGCGGTGTGTACCTAATTTAGATATATAAGCGTCAAGTATTTCGTAATGTCCCGCGATTTCTACGATCAGGGTTACCGCATGCTGGATTTGGCCAATAGCGCCTTCTGATCCATCAGCGTTATGTATCTTAATCGGGTTATCTAGGGTAAAGAAAGGAATGCCGTGGCGAATAACATAATCACGATCGATAAACGTGTGGGTAGCACCAGAGTCTAGGAGAGCTCTAAACTTGTGCTTTTCCCACTGACCATCCTGCTGGCAACGTATGACAGTCTCAAGCGAGAACTCTCCGCCGAATGACAATGTCGTTGCACGATGCTGGGAAGTCATGACACACGAGAGGGGTTTATAAA
>JBBPQZ010000090.1:0-27742 GCA_038092795.1 Boletus rubissimus
CACATGTCTTGCTACTGCACCTGCCCTGCATTTGTATTCGCGGTCCTGATGAGCGAGTCTCACTTGATGGTAAGTCTGCATATTATAATGCTTCGCACCCCACATCATGGTCGAGTTCTGCTGCCAGTGTAAGCATGTACTCGCTGTCCGTCTCGCCGAGCAACTCTCGAAATGCATCGAACGCCCCATCGACGACAACGATCTCCTTGCAAGGCTCGCGTCCCACATCCAATAGCAAAACTGATGTCTCTAGAAGATGCAAAGTACGGATATAAGTATCAAACTAAGTGTGCACCGAACCTGAGTACTCTATCATTATTAACAAATAGAGTATAACATATATAACCTTGGATAGTCCCGGAACGCACTACGCTGGGGTATGGCATGCCAGTGGCAATGAGCAGAGCTCCGAGCTCTCTACCTCCTAGCTGGGCGAGTGTCTTCCGTTTCTTCGTCCCTCTTGGCCCTCCCTCGGAGAAGTGATGCGTAATGTTCCAACTCCTTGACCAAAGTCACGATCTCGCCTTTGGTCGGAATCGTGCTGACCTCCATGTCACCGTCCTCTGGTTCGCCTTCAGAGCTCTCGTCGCCGGTCAGATCATCCATGTCTACATCCGAGTCCGGAGACTGCGTGCGGGATCCCCAGTTAGGCATCTGCTCCGAGCCGTCGTCAAGGCCAGCCTTGAAGTGGACCCAAGACGCCAGCTTCGTAATTTCCTCGGGCTCCCAGAATCCCCACCACTGTTCTTCATCGTCTTCATCCTCCTCGCCCTCGCTATCGTCCTCATCGTCGACAAGGGTACGTTCTGTGATCGGAGGTCTCTCCCCCCAAACGGCAACAAACCACGACCACTGTCTGAGAGCACCACGGTCTTCTTCAGACGGTACCAAGGGTTTGCGACGGGACCTTGATTTGTGGGCACGTCCCTGGGAATACGATTGAAGCAGGTCTAGAGCGTCTTCGCGTTCGTTCATCCCTGGCGTGAGAGCCCAGTATATGCGCCCTTCTATGTCTCTTCCCAAAGGTAAGATCCGAGGAATGTTTGCGTACGAAGCGACTTTCAGCGCATCATCGATAGCTGTCAGGATGCGCCTGTGGTGCTCCGTCCTTGTCTTGTCCAGCTGCAAACCCATGTTAACAACGTAGCTCATGAATGGAAGGAATTGGGATTACCCGTTTTCCTGTCTTTTTTTCGCGCTCCTTTTCCTGCTCGAATCGCTCATTCTCGATGCGGTGCGCTTCTCGCGCCTCCTTGACCCGTTCCTTGGATTCTTGGATTCCCGCTTCGAGTTCCTGTCTCACTGCTTCTGATTCGACAACAGCATTGACAAACGCAGAGATCACAGGAACAAGCTGAGCCGTGCGGAGAACGCTAACGCTCCCTGTGTTGGATTGATTGGCTCCGCTGCGTGTCCGGATGATAGAAACGGACTCTGGAGGAGGTAAAGGGTCCGGAAAAGAAAGGGGAAAGCTAGTGGATGTGGAGCGAGAAGACGTGGATGCGTTCTCTTGCCGGTCCCGGAGAGTCGCAAGAGCAGCCCATATCTTGTTAAGGTGTGCGCCGCTTTCTCGTATTGATTTTACGGTGGCCTTGAGATGCTACAAGTTCGGTCAGAGTCAATGATGGTGCATACGTGTACAGAGGCTTACCTTCCCGCGATCTCCTTTTGCGTCTACCATGTTCAAGAGACCAAGAAGGAGTGATTTGAGACATGCTTCACTGACCCACGGGACGAGATCGTCGTCCTCATCCTCGAGATTGCGAGTTCGTGACGATCTTATTTCATCTAGTTCATCCAGATGGCTACGGGAGAGCTCCAAAATGGAGGAGAAGCGCAGAGCAAACTCGCGGATATTGATGCGTTCTTCGGCCTCGATCCGTGATAGAGCAGTACCTACGCATGTCCAGACAGGCTTCGCGAGCAACTTTGGTTTAGGGAGAGCTTTGACCTTGACCTTCGATACATGCTTAGCCTTGGATTCTCTTTCCGACTTTGAAGACTGGGCGGTCTGCCTGGCGCCACCTTTGACTGGCGCTGAGACGGATTTCTTATTGCTGCCGTGTTTGGAAGCCACACCATGCACTGCCTGTTGTTGTTTTGCCTTCTTCTCACCCGGCTTGTGTGCCATCGGACCCTAGAGAGTGGATCAGATACATGGTTGACCATAATGTAATGAACTCACGGCTGCTTTGGGGTCTTCACGCAGCACATCGGCGGCCGAGGTGAGACCGGATTGACGTGCTGCGTTGGCGAGATTGCTGGAAACGCGTATTAGTTTGAATTTCGTTTAGAGGACGGCCACGAACCCTGTAGGTTGCAAACCCTTGGCCTTTCTGCACGCAACACAGTTGCAGACGTCATCGCATCGTGGACACCTGATGGCAAGTCATTGATCTGTGACATCTGGCAGGATGGGACGGAATGGTTACCTGAAATGATACCCCACTCCGTGGACATGGTTATCCTGGTCTGTTTCGCCATCGGCGAGGATGTCTTCAAGGAGAAGACCGTAGCGATTCCGGAGGCAAGGCTTGCAATACTTGGCGTTGCATCTGCGACCCTTGCGGTCTTTCGCGGTGCAACGAACAGAGACTGGGGGCGATGTGAACGCATGAACTGCGGGAAAAGGGATAAGACGGACCCGTGGCGTCACGTTTCTTGTTGCACTGATGGCAGTAGACGAAACCGTTGGGATACTCGTCGGTCGTGTTTGCGACGGGCAGTGGCATGGCGTCCTTTGGATGTTTGTGCTTTTTGGTTGCTGGCTGGTCGGCGACGGGGGCGTCAACATCGAGCTTTCGCTTGTTGTGGGCGGGTGCAGAAGGCGTGCTGGAGCTCATCTGAGAGGCAGATGAACGAGACAACGCGTTTTCTTTGTGGCCCGCTGATGACACGTGCGGGAGATGCTTGAGTGGGGGCCGCGACGATGGAAGCTCGACGAACACCTGCGATAGTCTACGTGCCGTGCCACCCATCGTCGACAACGTTCTAGCCGTTGCTCACGTCGTGCTCAACGTTGTCCGTGACGCGTCGAAATTTGGTCGAGTTCGCCGCTTCCCTTTCATTGGCGCGGTCACGTGCGCATTTCATTTCCAGGCCTACCCTCAACAGAAAATCTTTGCCTGGACAAGTTCAGCTCCCATAATTTAAAACAATCTTCCATGTCTCACGCAGACCACACACGAGACCCTTGGTAACGTCCTCGTTCTCCACCATGACTCGTCACTGACCACCATTCCAGCCCATGGGTAATCCTCAATGACTTTGGAGGTGCCTTTGCAATGGGTGCCGTGGGTGGTGGTATATGGCACGGCATAAAGGGCGCTCGAAATTCTCCACGCGTATGCACCTCAGTCCCTCTTCTTTCACTCGTTAACCCCTCTTGATAGGGTGAGCGTCTTGTGGGTGCCATCTCGACAATAAAAGCCCGAGCGCCTGTCACCGGGGGTAACTTTGGGGTCTGGGGTGGCATGTTCTCGACCTTCGACTGTGCAGTCAAAGGCTGGCGGCAAAAGGAGGATGCTTGGAATGCCATCATCTCTGGTTTCATGACCGGCGGTTGCTTAGCTGCTCGCAGTGAGTCCTTTCGACGCTCCAGTTTTCTCTCTTTGAAGTCATCTCCGCGCATACGGATCATTCGCTCATGCATTCCCAGGTGGTCCAAAATCCGCACTAGGATCCGCTATTGCTTGTGGCATTTTACTCGGTGTCTTCGAGGGTGTCGGTGTTCTACTTTCCCGCGTCTTCAGCGAGGGAACGCGGCCACAACTACCTCCACGTATGTGTCATTTCTCTTTTAATGGTATTCTACCCATGACAGCGCCACAGTACCAGAAAACATGGCGCCACAGCCTTCATCCACCAGCCACTAGACGTTACATACTTTATCTTGCTTTATTACCCATCTCAATGTATAATCGCCACTCAATGCATGGATACTTCGGCCAATGGCAAGGCACGTATATTTTATTTGCAAACTCAAGAAGATAATCAACTCCAACGAATCGTTGGTATCACGCTCTGGTCGCAATTTTTCGGATTACTCGCCTGGTTTGATATCAGACTGGCTGTGGTGCATCACAGCCCTCTGGCCGAGATTGCAACTGAAAACTTGCTAGTACGTTTGTTTCACCCGTTCACGTTGTAAAAGTCGTTCTTTTCCTTGGAACCGCTGCAAGTTCGCAGAGCTCATGTCAAGTGTAGGCGACGCAACGTCGACCGTCCTTCCGATGTCCTCCCCGATATCACGGACGAGCACAACCAACACCGAGCTTCCCTATACTCCCGCAAATGAGTTGCATGCTCTTCGAACTTCAAAGTCAGGTGTTGGTGGCCCTCGGAAAATGGACCTCTCTCACAGTGCAGGACCACATATCGGGGCATATGACACTTCTGCCCTTGAGCAGGCATTCGAGTATGAAGGCGGACCTGGAGACCCCATAGACCACGAGCCTTACATGTCGATCGACCAAGTCCTGAGTTCCCGTCATACCCCGACGTTGCGTCGTCAGTCAACGAAGCAATTGATACATCGATTCGAATCCATGACAGATGCGGTAGAGACGATTCAAGCTACGAGACCTCATGGTTCTACTCGCGCATCCTCGGAGACTGACTCGCGCGACATGCACCGACCCTTTCTCATCGTCGCACCCCACAAGAGCAAGAGAAGATCCTTGAGCAACTCCTTGCGAAACTTCATGTCCGTCTTCAAGAAGAAGGACAAGGAATCAGATGACGATGATTATGTTCCGCCTTATCACGCCCCTGAACTAAACATCGCCGCACCGGGGGAACCCGCACCTCTTCCAATATCCCAGGTGGTCTCGCGTCCCTCGGGGAAAGAAATAACTTTGTCCCCCGGCAGAGCCGGGAGCGCGCTCTCTGGCTCTCTACTCTATCTCTCACGGCCGCCATCTCATCTTCCTGTCTGGATGTCATGCACCGTGGCCCTATACGACTCCCACTTGCTAATTACTTGGTATACTATGCATGACACCCCTTCCAGTCACATCATTCAGCTAGACGGGTTTATGGACGTACACTCTGTCAATGAACGAGGGTTGCGACCCGATACCGAAGGTGATCTGAAGACCTTTGAGTTGACCTTTGAGGGTCGACCGAGGGAAACATTTGCTGCGACTTCTAGCCAAGACCGTGCGCGATGGGTTGGTGCAATTTGGTGAGATCCGGTGCTCGTTCCCCGTTCTCAAATCTCATCTCGATGCAGGGATGCAGTCCTCAGTTCACAGGGCAGAAATGAAACGGTGCGAACGTCGATGCGTAGCGCCAAGACCCTGAGTATCAGAACAGATGTTACCCATGAACACAAAGATATCGGACAATGCCTACAATACCCTCTGCCCCCTGAAGAGGAACGCTCTGAATATACATCCTCTAGCGCGCCGAAAACCCCTTCGGCTCAGCAAACGCCGCCACCTACACCAGTCGCCAAGTCGCCACGTCACACACTTTCTCCACTGTCTGTCTCTCCACCTCGTCCCCCATCCCAATTTTCCAATTCTCACTCTCGGTCTAAAAGCCCTTCTATCGCCAACCTTGGAACGTTGTCCGTGGTCACGCAACGCCTTGCCCAAATTGAGCGCTCGGAACTCGCAAGTCCAGCACCGAGTACTGTCACTTCATCGAGCGTGGGCACTGCTCTCCGGCGTGCGCAAACCAACCACTCAACGCACCAAGGACCTCCATTCGCAGAGATCGAGAAGCTCCGAGAAGAGAAAACTGGAGGGAGCTGGAGCAAGGCCTTGTACACACCTTTAACGGACGCTTCTATTGTGATTCCGCTTCCAAAGCCACCAAACACACCGCTTTCTGAGACTGCTTCCGTGCGGAGTGCATTCAAGAGGAATCGTGCAGAGCACCAGCCTTTGTCACCTGCACCGACACCACCAAGTTCACCTACGAAAGCATCTACATCACTCGCGACACCAGTAGCTACTTTACGGGCTAAGCTCTCAGAGCCTGCGATTCGGGAACACGTTGAGAACCCCCCGACGTCCCCCCTCGCCGTCGGTGTGGAGCCGCATTTGGCGCCCCTGGCAGAGCTTATCAAGGATACTGCTGCAAAGCACTATGACCAAACGGCAGGACTAGGGGAACAGATAATTTCGCTCCAGCGAGACATACATATTCTCCCAAACGAAATACAGGTCCTGTTGGGGCAAGCGGTGGCTGCAACGGCCAAACGAACATCCGATTCAAATAGCCACATCGACAATGCGAGTTGGCAAACCGTCTTGACCAGCCTCGAAGAGTTGAGGAAGCAAATCCTAGCGAACTCGGAACATCCACAGATGGATTCGTTCGTGAAGATGTTTGAGGACTTGCAGATACAACTCGCAACGCTAGCCCCACGTCTCATGGAGAAGCTAGCGTCTATCGAACAAGGCCAGACGCAATTACAACTTCGGGCAGAGCAACTTCCTCCAGCGAATATTAGAACCACGAGGAATCTGGATATTCCTCCTCTCTCGCCTCGCCCCTCGTCGTCGACTGAGAGTGGTCTTCGGGACGGGTCCCACCACACTCCTGTCGATTTATCAGATATACACTCGAAACTTGACGAACTTGCATCTTTGTACAGATCCGGTACTGCCAAGGAGCTCCATGGCATACCTTCGTCGCAAACTTCAGATGCTGCAGAAAAGGTCTGTTTCTATTGGCTCGCTCCTAAGTTCACTTTCACCTCATCTCTCGTAGCTCCAAACGATCTTGGATCATCTCAGGTTGGACGAAGGACAGCGGAAGCTCCAGCTCGACCAACAAGTTGACAGTGTTCGTTACCTTAATGAATTGAACTCGGTATATATCCACCTCAACCCTTAGCCTTTCCGTGACCTATTGAAACCATTGCAACCTTCACAGTGGCTCGAGGCCTTCGTAAATGGCGGCACGGTTCATATCCAATCAGTAGCTGCAAACGTTGAACAACTTTGCTCTCACCTTGGCATCTCCTCGGAGAGTGACACCGCTGCCGGACAGCCCTCTAGCCAAGGGATGCTCAGCGAGATTAGACATCTTATATCATCCGTCCAGATCAAGGCTTTGGGTGAAGATCAGCTGCAGGCATCCATTGGTGAACTGATGGATGTGGTCAGAGAACAAATGAACAACGGCACTGAACAACGGACCGCGCTCGGTGGGGTTTGCAAGGCACTGGTCTTCAGTCATGCATACTGATTCGGAGCTATGACTGGGGTTTGCAGTGACAGATTCCGTGCTCGAGATCATCAATCGGCAGCGACATGAGCAAGAACAGATGCTCCGTGCCCTCTCAGCAGGTAGGCATTCGGTGTTCAATTCGAGACACTCTCATTGTCTTGACATTATCCCGTAGAGCTCACGAACGAGATTCGCGGCGAACGACTGCGATTCGTGGAAGCCATGAAGGAGGCTACAGCTATCAACGTTCAAGGTAAGTTGGATAACGGATAGGAGAGAGCGCGTCACTAACATGACGCAGCGCATGTCGAGCACTTCAAAGCAGAACTGAGCCGAGAGGTGGCTGCGATGACTCAGGATGTCGGAAGACTCCACCAAGAGAAACAAGCGATCGAGCAGCAGATTGCAGACTTGTTTGCGTTTTATTCAAAGCAGAAGCAGGAGGTAGAGGTTCGTCTCACCTATACTGAGTACAGTCCAACTGAGACCTTGGCATTGTTCAATCCACAGAATAACGCGCGCCGCAACGCACCTCCGAAGTCGGCGGGGTTCAGTAATTTGCAGAATTTGCCCTTGTCGACATCGAAGCGACCGCGGCGGCCACTGCCCCATCCTGTTTTCCAGAGGAAGGATTGAATCGATGGTGTGCTGCGAGGCCGCGCGATATTCGGGATGTAGCGGAAAAGCCTAAAGCCAAGGGGTGAGATGAGTAGCGTTGCATTACTATGAGTCAGATATGTCTACATCCTACTATGGCCCCAGCTTGGAAGGTCCCGTTGTTTTAACGAGCGTGACCTCATCGTGAGAGTGAGAGGAACTTCCTCGCATCTTCCCAGCTCATCCTTTCTCGTTCCTTCCCGAGTTGTGCACCTCTACGCATCTCCTCAGCATCGATGACATTCCAATCATCATACTGGGTAACCAACCCGTCCTTTATTCCTTGTTTGATCTCCTCGGGTGGATCCTCGGGATGAGGAGTAAGGTTCGGCATGAGAACATCAGGTACCGCTTCGCTCCCATGTTTCCCACCTGGTGTCGTCTCCACACTCGCATTCTCGGTGCTGCTGGACATAACGTCAGATAGAATTGTGTCGGCAACCGCGTATGCATCCATCATTGTCGTGGCCAGCACGCCTTTAGCGCCGTTAGCACTCCATCCTGAAGCATACATGTTTCGCAGGGGAACGCCGGACTCGGATAGAATGCGGCCCCCACACGCCCGGAGGTGGCGGGAGGGGGGGTCGAAGAAAGTCATAGTTGGGTCTACGTGGAAGCCAAGCGACGTCACGACGAGGGAAGTAGTGAGCGCGGAAGTCCGATCCGTTGAGATGGCGCGGCCAGTGGAGGGGTCGAGAAGGGTGTGAGCGAGGGTGAGCTCGGCGGCGGCGGCGGAAGAAAAACGGGAGGGCGTAAGAGCAGTAGGCATGCGATAGAAATCGAGAGACCAGGTCTTCTGGGTGCTTCCAAACCGACTCTGCGAGCCTTTGTGAAGAAGCTCGAAGGTACGGCGCTGTTGGCGAGACAAGGTTGTCCCCTCTGGGAGGGTGAGGAGGGAGGGATCAAGAGGGACCATGGATGCATCTGGGAGGTGCATCATCTCGCGCAGTTCCTTGTTCGTGAAAGCTGCTTCCAATGGACCGCGTCTACCGACGATAGAGACATGCTTGAGAGTGGACCGGGAGAGGACATCGAGAACATGTTCGGGGACATCATATTTCTTGAGAACAGAGGGTGATGTGAGAAGTATACGAGCGATGTCGAGAGAGACATTTCCATTGCCTATGAGAGTGAGGTGGGTAATCTTGTCAAGGGCCGGCACGGGTGGGTTGGAGGGATGTCGAGTGTACCAATGCACGAGGGACAGTGCGGGAACGCAATGCGAGGATGGGGATATGTCTGGATGGAGAGTCGGAAGCGTGCATCCGGTTGCAAACAGGAGGTGTGTGTAGTTCTGGAGGAGGGACGAGAGGGGAAGAGGGAGTGTGTGCGGGATCGCGGTGGGCAGCGCACTGCCGACATGGACGTTGCCAAAGAATCGGAAACGCGAATCAGCAGCGGTTTGGTCAAACTTGTTCGTGCAGTTCTTGGACGCTGTGAGCGAGGACAGACGAAGACGACGGCGCGTGCACGTACCTTGACCTCTGGGTGGTCTGGGGCAACACCATAGCGGACGAGGCCGTGTGGTGCCCAGAGACGGTCGAATATGTGCACTCTCAGCGACGGCGAGGACGGGTCAGCGTGGGGCGCGAGCGAGAGCAACCGCGAGGCCACGTAGAACGCAGATGGCCCACCGCCGACGATGGCGAGCTTGGCCGGTGGTGGCATGCCAGTAGGACTTGAACACGTCCACCAATGCAGGCTACACTCGGCGCCGCTGCACTCAAACGTACGTCCTCGACTCGTTCACTGCTCAGATACAGGCTCATTCAACGAGAAGCATTCATCAGGGCCTTGACATGTCTCTCGCGATACGGCGATGACCTCGTCCTATACGCGGACGCGCAACAATTTACACTGAGCACGACAAACTCCTCGCTTTCCGCATACTGTCGCTTCAGGTATGGGAGGATGTTCTTTTCGGGGTATCGCGTAGGCGGTGGCGTGAACGGGGCGGGCCCGTCGGCTGGCAGCCCCAGCGAACCTCAGGATGTCAAGGGACAGCTGCTCGTAAAGGTGCGTTTCGCGTGCAATCAGGTCTGTATATACATCAATCCAGTGTTCGTAGACACTGTTGTCAATATTCAAGCACAGAACCATCGAAAAGACGGTTGAACGATGCGAGCTGGTCGTCATAGAAGGCCCGTCCAGCGATCCGCCTGAGGAAGAAGAGGACACGCTAGAAAGTAGACTTATTGTACGCTTGCACTGCAAACACGGTGAGCTCCATTTCCTATCACCGATAACGTGCAACCTGTCATATATTCTGCTAGGTATCGTAAAAACCCACCGTTTGCCCCTTCTTATACCTACTTCTCTCCTTTCACCCGGTGTCCCAGAGTCTGAAAACGAATCACGGCTCACCATCGGCCCAAGAGCCATCAAAGACATCACCGAGCACTTTTCTAGTGGCCGCGGGATGAAGAACGATCCTCAGCTTGTGTGGACATTTGGGGACACAGATGTTGATGTGAAAAGTCTCGAGTCGTCTATCGATACAAAAGGTCAGTGCCACCCGCAAGTTCCATGCCGGCGTCCGTAATTTGCTTCTAGGCAGAGCACAGCTAGCCACAGAGCTCACCATCAGTGCCGACGAGTTCGATGTGTACGAAATAGCCGATCCACCCATCACCATCGCCTTCCATCTCCGGGAGTTCAACGTCTGTCCGGTTACTTGTTTGCGTTGTACGTCAGTGTTAACTCAAGCGTTCCTATTAGGCTACAGTCGCGTTTGCCGAATCCATGGCTTCAGCACTGGAGCTCCGTTTTACAGACCCTGCTGCACCGCTTTTTATCGACATCGAGGGTGATGAATCTGATGGTCTTTTTGTGATATCCACATCACAACTCCAAGGAACGGCATCCGGTTCAAAAACTAACATACGGAGCTCATCTACTCCCAAACCACAACAACCAGGTGGACAGAAAAGGCCTCATCCAGACAATGAAGCACAAATATCCTGGAATGCATCAGGTTCAGGCAGGGGAAGAAGTGAGACGCCGCGTGTGGAGAAGGTCAAGAAATCAATGAAGGCGGTGCAAAGGACGGAGGTCCCCGGGGCGACGAGTGTAAGCAGGGAAAACTCAGCAGCGATAAAAGATGAAGACATGATGCCGCCGCCGTCGTTCATCCCTAATCCTAATCGGACGCAGGGAAGTCATTCCCTTGTTTTTCATACCTCGCAGGACGAAGATTTTGGCGCCATGGACCACTTTGATTCAGGCGGTGTCGGCGATGAGGCAGGTACCATCGATGGATACACCGGAGATGGCGACGCCAAAGGGGGTGAAAATTCTACTTTTTCTCATCCCGGCGATCCCCTCTTCTATCCACAGTCGTCACAAATTGTTCCACCTCCAGTCCCCTTGATATGCGAACGACCCACGCAGACTCAACGTGCCCAAACCCCACTCTTTTTGCCATTTTCGCAGCTCTCCCAACAAGACGAACGAGCAATTAGAGAATCGGGACTTGGTGTAGAATACATGAATCGGGAGGAATTAGAGGCCATGCTAGAGGGAGATGGGGAAGAAGTTGAACTTGACATCGCGAAGGACATGGAGTCAGGGGTCGGTTTCTCGAATGACGCGGGAGACAGTGGGGAGAGTTTGGAACTGTTCGAGGACGAATTCGGGCCCACACAAGACAGAGATAAGGATGGCAGGAAGGTAAGCTGGTTCTGGTTATTCCTTCACGTTTTGCATGTATCCAAGACAGATTTTCAGGCATTCCAGCCATTATTTGAAGACTGAGAATAAGTCGGGTAGGCCGCTTTGTTCACTTCTGCTACCTATTTGGGCGTTTATATTATACTCGGATCCTGCGAACTTTATGTACACAACTTTATGTATTTGCTACACAGCGAATGTCACCCATGTCTCGCCATGGTCACCACACAGTCTTCAAGTCCTTCCGAGTTTTCCTTCACGCCAATGTAGCCCACACCTCACGGCTGCCGCGCACAAAGCCAAGGTGTCGTCTGTTGTCAACCGGGGCCAGCACCAATACCCCAACCTCGACTAAGCGTCCAAGTGCAAACCTATGGATCCTTTACCCGGCCATAGGACTGTTACTTGGAGGTGCAGCGTACGTCGCGTATGAGAATTATCAGCCACTTAGACATACATCGTTGGCCGTCGTGCGTTGTTCCCGGATAGCTCGTATGTGCATAAGTTGTTTTATGTCCGCCGCTGACCGGAGACACGAATGGTTCACTGTACCGTCAATCTGGCTGAATATTTATATATTCAGGTGCCGCAATTGCAGGAGTCATCGACTACAAGTATACGCTTGCTCACAGTTACCTGTCCGAGGAGGAAAGGCAGCACGCGTATTCCGAGTGTCATACGCGTAGTGCGAAGAGGGTCCTGAAGGCACTGCTTGCGAATGGAGGTACGGAGGATTTCCATCACTACAGAAACTGAATCTCATGCAACTGGAATTATGTTTTAGGCGTTTTTATAAAGTTGGGACAACACGTGGCTTCGCTGTACGTTCGCAATCGTTGTCTGCATGGGCACAGTACTACCACGTGGGGTTTACAGAGTAGTTCTGCCGAAAGAATGGACGAGCACACTGCGACCTTTGCAGGACAAATGCGACCCGACACCCTATCAAGATGTTGAAGCGCTCTTCCTTTCCGATGTAGGAAATCCCATTCAGGAACTCTTCGAGGACTTCAACCCTGTTCCAATCGGGGTGGCAAGCTTGGCCCAGGTTCATGTCGGTATACATAAGGAGTCGGGAAAGAAGGCCGCTGTGAAAGTGGGTTGATGTCTGGGATAGGTGTCGGGCTCGAAATTCATGGATGTAAAACAGTTGCAGCACCCGCGCCTTGCAGAGTTTTGTGATATCGATATGGAGATGGTGGAGGTCACGCTTGGTATGTCCATCCCTTTCCCTCTTCGTAATCCCGTGGTGACATTCGAACGACACGCACATCTGTAGGGTGGATCAAATATTGGTTCCCCGAGTTCGAATTCACATGGCTTGGTGAGGAAATGCGCGAAAACCTTCCGAAGGAAATGGATTTTGTTCGCGAGGCTTCGAATGCTCGACGGGCCATGGCTGACTTTGATCACGTTTCTACCTCACTTTACATCCCCAAAGTAATCTCAGCCACGAAACGAGTGTTGATCATGGAGTTTATCCAGGGTGCGCGGGTTGACGATCTAGGCTACTTGGCAGAACAGGGGATTGATAGGAATAAGGTGGCACTGGAACTTACGAGGGTGTTTAGCCGAATGGTGTTCTTGAATGGCTATTTTCATGCTGTGAGGGATAAGTCTTCGCCGGATGACACATTGCTCATATTGTTATAGGATCCACATCCAGGTAATCCGTCCTTGCAAAAATTCTGCCAATCAACAGACCTGACCCTTTCTCACCGTCAGGTAATCTGTTGATTAGGCGTGCCCCACCCAACTCACGTTCACCGTACAATTTCGAGATCGTGCTCCTGGATCACGGACTGTATTTCGACCTCGATCCGGAACTGCGTATCAATTACAGTAAGCTCTGGTTGTCTCTCATCGAGAGGGCATCGCCAGAAACGCGAGCCGCCCGCCGCAAATACGCAGAGCTAGTCGGCAATATCACCCCTGATCTCGTGCGTGAGGTCAATGTTACCGGTAAACTGGAAGCTAATGAAACTCCAGTACCCTGTATTTGAGGCTGCGATAACGGGTCGTGCAGCGTTCGAAGGAACGTGGGAAGATGAAAACTCATCCGAAAACACATTCAAGCGAGCTTCCGGTATGATTGACATGCTTCCTCAGACGGTGGAAGAGATGGAAGAGATTAGAGATGCGGTCATTAATCGCGAGGGATTACTCATCTCGGTGTTGGATGTTCTCCGTAGAGTCCCAAGGAGGGTGTTGATGGTGCTGAAGTTAAACGATTTGACAAGGTGAGTTGAAGTTGAGTCTCACGCATCAGTGGTTTGGGATCCTGGTTGAGATGGCTTGTACATTTAGGAGCTTGGATCATGCGCTCGCGACCACTCACTCGAGTGTTCGGATATTCTTGATCACTGCCAAGTACTGTATGACCGCAGTGTGGCGTGATGATCGTAGGCGAATACAAGAAGAAGGTCTTCGCACGTACGGTTGGCTTGGATCCTTGCGTCGTATGATCGGTTGCTGGTGGTAAGCCGTCATTCTTCCCATTGAACCCGTTTGTCATGGCGTTGCAGGAGATATGCTAGAGGCTACTCAAGCATGACGTTTCTTGAGGTCATAATGGATGCGGAGGCATCCACTCTGAAATTCGTTGCATGGATGCGAGGTCTCCGAACCCACGGTCTGGTGGGGGCATACCAAGCAGCTGCTGGACTGTCGATATCGTGATGATAGTCTCCGAGCGGTCAAAGTGAGAAGAGCAAACTTTGGATAATGCATTAAGACGGTAGATAGTTATAATTTGTGTAGAAGACTCGAACGCAACATGTTGAAAACCACGTATTAGCTCGGAGAGTTTATTTTGTCCCTTGTTCTGCGAAGAGTGAATCAATGGTGCTGACGCTCCGTTTGAGGGCCTCCCACTGTTCCATGGTAAGTGAGATCCCTTTCTTCCCGGGCTTTTCGTCGCCATCTGTGCCGTAGAACTCGCGTACGTCAACGAATACCTGGCCTGTCATCCACGATGAATGGATTGGGTATGCATGGGCAGAAAAAGATTGACCCTTGTATGATCGTACAGCCGCGCGTTTCTTTTTCCCCAGATCCACGTACTTTTCGCCTTCGGCGTTCTTGAGTACTCTGATGGCTGGTTGTTTGCTTTCTTCGCGGGTTGGCGACGACTGAGAAACATAGGGGTCAGCAGAAAGAGAAAGACCATGGACAGACGAACCTCGTCGCCAGAATTGTCAAACTTGGGCTTCTTCGCCGTTTTCTGTTTCGAGGGTGCTTTGGTCTTGCTAGTGGTCGACTGCTGCTGCCACCGGTGGTTGAAAGAACTTTCAGCTCAGTGTTGGTCGCGGTCATGACCTGGGAGGCACCTTTGATTTCATAGCTTTCTCGGGCTGCGCGTCAGAGTTGGACGCGCCATGATCAAGGTCGTCCTCCTCGCCGCCGCTGTCTTGCTTTCGCTTCTTGTTCCCCATCGCGCGCCACCACTTAGTAGTTAGGAGTAAAAGGTGCCAGTGTTCCCGGTTAACTATTTGATACCACCCGTGGGAAATATTGGAGCAGACATGGGAAAGTCTTTCCTGATATATTGTGAACCCTACGTCGCCCTCAGCCTCCCGCCGCTGCCTTAGCTGCCTCCCTCGTCTTCTTCCATTCACGTCCATCCGACTCGCAAGTAACTATTATCTCGATCTTGTCGGTTATCTTTGATCTACCCGCATTCGCTGCGGTACGATGAAGATCTCTCAGAAATCCAAGAGGGCGGCCCAACCCGTAAGTGACAGCATGTCCAAAGCTCGTCCTATGGCGCCATGCATCTTACGCTTGCCCACAGCACCCTCAGGTGGCAGAGCTGATCTCAAAGCTCGCAAACACCCCAAACGACGATGTTGCTGATGTTCTCGCCAGCATCGAGTCTTGGAAATGGCCCCGATCTGACCTCAATTGTTGGATCAAAGTTCTTGACAAATTCGACGCAATTCTGGAAGAAGCTATCCGTGACTATGATATCGACAAGCTCCAGCTCAACGTCTTCACCCCAGCAACCAAGCAGACCATCTCCGCTATCCTCAGATTTGAGAGGTTACTCCTTGAGAATTCAACTAACCGCAAAACCTTCAATTCCTATGACGTATGCATTACATTCCGCATCGACTAGCATGTAGCTCACATGGTGTTGGCAGCGGTTGATGAGCTTGCTTTTGACATCCGATTTGGATGTTTTGATACTGGCGTTGAATCTTCTGTTGCGCCCAGCCCAACAATACTCCGCCCAGCCAGCCGTTTCAGCTGCGCTTAGTATTTCCACACCACGCCTACTCTCACTATCAAAGCGTTGGCCCAATCTGCGTGAGCACGGCATCAGCCTGCTGGACCTCGCTAGTCCAAGCGGTGTACCCCAGGTCGACGTCCTCCCTGACGAGGCTCGAGACGTAAGTTTCGTATACTACAAAACTGACTACAAGGAGAAGGAACAGAAACACGAAAGTGGCGACGAACCCCCCACAACCCCTCGCAAGCTATCCCTCCCACCTGGTTCCATAAACATTCACGTTGACGAGGAAACCCTGAAGAAGAAGGACGTCATGGGAATTCTAGCCGACATCCTGGAAGTGCACCCTCTTTCTGGCGACGACAGATATGAGTTACTGTGTCGTATGCGCGTTGCAAAGGCCCTGGTGACAGGAAATGAAGCCATCCGGGAGAAACTTCTCGTCGTCCGACTCTTGGCTATCGCGATTTATGGACACACTCATAGCGAGAATCAAGCCGCATCCTCGCTCTTCCTTTATGAACCTGACCTCACAACCCATATTGCTGAGCTTTTACAACTCGATCGCGAGATTTCTACTTCCGTGCAAACAGCTGCCATCGCTGCCCTCGATTCAATTGCCAGATACCGGGGCCGTATTCAGGAGGTTCTGGGGGCCATCAACGCCGGTGTCAATCATGGTATTTTAATGTCCCTCCTTCGCAAGACCATACTGGATGTCAACAATCCTGAATCCAAGCTTCCGAATTCCTTCATCGACGCGCTATTGGCGTTCGTTACATACCTCGCGCAGCATGCAGGCGGAGGAAATATGATTGTTAGCGCTGGCCTGGTCCCATTGCTGGTGCAAATAATCGAGAACAAGCTTGTTCAGAGACTTCAAATGGTGTCCAAGGCGATGCAACTGGTGGACAATGTCCTTTATGGATACGCCAACGCATTTCAGCTATTTTCGAACGCGAGGGGCGTCGACGTCCTTGTCGAAAGGATTCAGGTATGAACCCTGTTCCTGTATCTGAGTCCCACAGATCTTATGTCATCATCATTTTAGCACGAGATTGATTTCGACGTTACGATGTACGGCGACGAGACCCGCTCTCGTGACATCTTTGGATCGTGGGGTGAACTACCCGTTGCCCGCGCGGCTATCCTTAAGCATACGTTGAGATCGATACACCGCATGATGCAGTCAACTGGAACTTCTGAAGGCCTTCGGGGGTTGATTGATTCGACGTTGCTGCAGTCTATCAAGAAGATCATCGAATATAGAGGCTTGTTTGGACCGAGTGTCCTTCCGCTCGGTAGGTCCAGTTGATTTGTGATTGAACGCTGGAAAGTAACACCGCCCTAAGCGATGAATATCATGGCAACGTTTGTTCACAACGAACCAACTTCTCTTCCCACTATTCAGGAGGCGGGGTTACCTGAAGTCTTCTACAAAGCAATTGAAACTGGAGTGGAGCCGGTAATTGAAGTAGGTTCTTCTCCGCGTGGTTCTTCGTTTGTTGTCGACCCATTTCCCACTTAGGTCATCCAAGCCATCCCGAATGCTATCGGGGCGCTGTGTCTCAACCAAGCCGGCCAAGATCAGCTCTCAGCTCGTCCGAGCATCATTCCTGGCATATTTTCCATATTCACATCTGAACGGCATCTCAAGGTTCTCCGCGACAAGGAGAACGCAGTTCTCATAGGTACATCGATCGACGAGCTCATTCGCCACCACCCCTCTCTCAAAACACCCGTGTTTGATGCTGTAAAAGCTGTCTTCAGCAAGATCGAGGATCTGGGAAACACATTCGTGATCCCCGAGGATAAGAAAGAATGGTACGGACTCTTGCCAGTTCAGCCTTCCGAGGAAACTGGGGCGAGTATGCAAGGCATTGAGTCAGAGGGGAGGGAGTCAGAAAGTGGCTCAGGGTCGACTTCCGACAGCCATGACGAGATATCTGAAGAAGATTCTGCTACACAGAGAGACCATGACAACAACGTAGTCATGTTCATTGACGTGATATGTAGGGTGAGCACTATTTTGGCGCTGTGGTGCAAATGTGCTAACTACCTGCACAGTTCCTCGAAGGGCTTTTCCAACATCCTCAACACTGCAAGGATTTCATTCGCAATGCAGATGGGTTGGATCGGATTGGAAGGCTCACTGGTCTGCCCTGCCTTCCGTACGACTATGCTAACAGTGTGTCATCCGATTCGATCGTTCAAGTCATCCGGACCATGGCCGAGATTGGCCCGAACGAGGCACTCTTCTACCTCTCGAAACTCGTCGGTACTTCGCTTGCGGAGACGGAGGAGTTCTGGAAAGAGCTCCCGCCGGATTCAAAGCTCGCACCAATGTTGGAGGTGACGGACGATCAATTATCTAAAGTCAATCAGGACTTCCGAAACCTCGTGGCGCTACACATTCGCGTCACTTTGATGGCGGACGTGTTTTCCACGACTGGCTATGCCCATGGGCGGTCCGCGGTGGGGCTGTTGCAGACTCTGATGTCGGATCCACCCAAGGTGGTAATGGACATGGGCGCCCTGCATCGTGCATCGATTTGGGAAAACATCCTTTTTAAGGCCCACATCGCTTCTAAGGGAATCGAGCTTGGGATCAGCGGGCATGGATCACCCCTTGAGAGGTCACCCAGTCACATTTCCGTTTCCCTTCCTGAACCAACGAGTTTTGGCGTCGTCGCCAATGGTTTTGCGGCGGAAACCTCGGGTGCCAGGTCCTCGCCAACGTCTGTGTTACCCTTGAAGAAGGAAACTCCCATAGACAAGAACGCCAAGGCACTCAAACACCTCACTCACGGCCTTCCGAGTGCACTTGCGCCATTCTTCCAATGTTTGTACTCATCGCCGAGAACCGTTTGATATTTCCTCACCTGATGTTCCACAGCGATCGTCAAACTGTTCTACGCCAGAAGGAACCCTGATCCCGTGCAAAAGAAGCAGATCCTGAGCGCCTCCGATGTAATTGCGGGCATCATGATTGATCACCTCAAGACGGAAATTATTGGTGAGATCTAAACAGTGGTCGTCTAACATGATTATTGACTGGTAATTTCAGGTGACAATCTATACCGTCTTGACTACTATAGTGTCATGCTCGGCTTGATGACTGTGTTATTGGTGGACGGTGGGCAACTTAAACGGACCGTTTGTGAGATTGGCTCTAATGAATCTGTTAGAACGCACCATGCAGAATACACTGCACACGGTCTTACTCCTTTCGCTCCAGCGCGCCGGGGGCCTGGAGACGATATTCGACGTATGTTCGATATTTTTGGATTCTATCGAAAGCGTTACGAATGTGAGACTGGAGGAACGATCCGAACCGATGGTGCAGGAATCGGTTCATGCGCAGGGGGGATTAAAAATTGCCCTCCACCTTCTTTACCCCCTCATTTCCTCCAAAGCTCTCTTCGAGTCCGGTCAGACTATCTTGGTTATGACTCGCGACAAAAAGGACACGGATACTGACTACTTCGAACCCCACCACTTTCTCGTCCGACTTCGTCTTGCGAGTGCCCCAGTTCTTCAAAGAATCTGGGAGTCGTCGTGGCTCCGGCCTGCGCCGTTAACGCTGGTCAAATCTGTCGTTCAACTTGTCCTTGAACTTACCGCTGCAGAAAATGAGGAGCTCAAGGGCGAACCTCCAGCAGAAGGTATTCCTGGTGCAGGTTCTGCCATTGGGATCGCTGCTGGCTTGCATATGCGGAACACTGGACCCGACGAGAACCGTATTCGTCAGCTAACAGACATGGGTTTCCCTCGCTCTGCAGCCGAACGTGCATTAGCACGTACTCATAACAATCTCACCGCAGCTACAGATCTGCTTCTCTCGCACCCTTTCCCCTTTCCCCCAGACCCGGAACCAGAGTCCGATGCACAACAGAATGAGGTCGGGGGAGGTCCCGAACAACCTGCAGAGCCCACTGGCGAAGATGCGGACGAGTCTGCTACCTGCGACGAAGAGATGGAATCGGAAGAAGTCGCATCGTCTGCCCCGCTCGAAGCCCCGGTCGCGCCTGTTTCCTCAGAACAGGGAAAGAGTTTGGAGGAGTTGCGTCAGGAATTGAATGTAATCCGCGAGCCGTTAAAGGCAGGCTTGACTCGACAAGCGTTATTACTTGTTGACGAGCACCCATCATTGATATTCGAGGTCCACAAGGCTTTCTTGCGCCCTTCTCCGGATTTACAGGAATTGTCCATTCGCTCCTTGATCGACGACATTAAGGAATACTCACCTGGCGCACTGGATGTTAAAGAAGAACCCCTAGCAACGAGATGCAGATTGCTAGCGCTCGTGTTATCGGAGTGCCCCACGCTGGAACCAAGCATTGGCCGCAATCTCATGGATTGCCTTTTGGCCTTACTCCTCTCGAATTCAACTACGATGGAACCAGATCACACCACGCCAAAATGGCTCGCCTCCCATCTCCTTGTCACGGAGGCTTTGTTGAACACTGGCGATCAGCCTGTTCCTATTGTTCCCCCGAAGGAGGGAGATCCCATCGTTCCACAAGACCTCAAGCTTGGTCCTCCGTACCCTGACGCGCGCTCGATTGTCTTCGACTTTTGCATCCGTTTACTCGCACTGCCCAACTTACCACGTGACGAGTTCTTAGCGACTTTGCGTCTTCTAGTTGTCCTTTCGCGCGATCACAACATTGCGTTCAAGTTTGTCAAACGAGACGGAATCCCCCTCGTCTTCAAGCACCTGAAGGTTCACGGGGGAGCTGGCAGTTATTCCTATATCGCCATCATCCTTCGACATGTTGCGGAGGACCTGCATACTTTGCAGGGTACTATGCGCCAGGAAATCGGGCGCTTCCTCTCTCAACCTCGTACAAGAATTGTCGATGTCTCCAGCTTCGTTCGCAACTGTAGTGCAGTCGCATTGCGCAACCCCGAATCTTTTATCGAAGTCGTTCAGTCGATCTGTCAGCTGCAGCAGCCCTACTCTGCAATTCACCACATCAGTCTAAAGCCCGACGTCGCAGAGGATTCTGCACCGTCTAATCAAGACAGCCTGAAGCAAACTGATATGCAAGTCGATGCGCCGACAGATGTTCCTCGCACGCCCGTAAACGAGGCATTGGAATCTGTGGTTCACTTTCTCATAAGCGAGCTGATGAAGACCTACAAACCTCCTGACGGTTCCGCGGATACAGCGCCTCAGTTAACCAATCAACACCCCGCTCCAGCAGTGCCCGCCGAACAAGCAAGCACCCAGACGCTAATGGTTTACCTCGACATCCCGAGCGAACAAGAACGTTATGCTCACTGCTGTTTCCTCATGCAATGCCTTTCCGAACTCTTATTCTCCTATGACGCATGCAAGCTTGCGTTTCTGTCATATAGTCCCAAGAAGCAGCGCCAACAGACACCGTCGAAAGACGGGAAGTACAGGACAGCAGTTCTTCAATTCTTCCTCTCTGAGCTTGTCACGTACGGTACGATCGCCGCCCAGCCCGATGCTAAAGCCAGGCTGCATCTGTGCACTTGGGCCATGTCGGTTCTTGTAGCTCTTTGCGTCGACTGTTCGCCAGGCGCCGAGGCGAAGGAGGTTCCTGTAGACCTGGTTTCGATCCGCAAGTTTACCCTCGATGCCATCAGCAGGGCTATCAAGGAAACCCAGCCTTCCGAAAGTATGGATGGTAGATATGGTCGCCTCCTCGCATTGACAGACTTGTGCAATCGTCTGTTGACTGTACGTTTCAGCAACAGCGGGTCAAGAAAGCCACAGGAAGATAACACGACACACGTTGCAAAGATTATGCTGGAGAAGAATTTTGTCGCGATCTTGACTAACGCCCTTGGTGAAGTCGACCTGAACTTCCCAAACATCCGCAACCTGGTCGCGTCTGTTCTCCGGCCATTGGAGAATTTGTAAGTTTTTTACGCTTTCCCGTCAAGGAAATCACGTTGAGGATATCGTCAGAACTCGTGTTGCAATTAAGATGAGTCGAGCATCAGAGAAGTCCAAGGATGGCACAGAGGGAAAGGCTCAGAGTGTCGGATCGATATCAGAGGACGAGGGAGAGGAGGATATCGACGTTGAAAATGTCGAGCGCGAGGAGACTCCTGACTTGTACCGTCATTCAGCTCTTGGAATGTGGGTACCTTGAATTTTTGTCTATGAGTTTTCTTACCCGATATCTTCCGATGTAGGTTTGGAGGTGTAAGTGCGGCAGCGGCCGATCGTGACGAAAACTGATGGATTTTTGGACAGGAGATGGAAGATGTCAACTATGCGCAAGATGATGAGATGGATGAGGGAGACGAAGATGAAGAAGAGGACGTTGACATGGAATATGGGGACGAAACCGACAGCGAAGCAACTTCTAACTCCGATGAAGTTGACGCGGAAGAAGAGGATGGAGAGGACGAAGATGAATCTCATGGCGATGGATGGCGGGATGAAGATGAAGACTACGAGGAAGCAGATCTGATCGAGAATGACGAAGATGGAGAAGCTGGTGTTGCTGCCGTCAACGCCGCTGAACAAGTGCTTGACGAGGATGTGATATGGCAGGTTTGTCCGATCTATGTCATCTACCGGACGCCGGTTTGACTTAATGATACTTTGAAGGACGTGGGTGATGAAGGGGATGCAGAAGACGAAAACGGTGACGAAGGCGACGAGGATGAAGGGGGAGGTTAGCCATCTTACTAATTTTCTTTTTGCCTGATATTGATCCTCGATACAGAGCACGTCAATGTGATTCACGCTGAGCAAGATGATGAGCCAGACATGTCTGACGAAGAAGAGTATGGTTGTTTATTACGAACAATATGATGCAGGACTCACACTTGGGTAGATTCCGAGGCGATCTTGGTGTTGTTGATGTTCGGGATGTTGCCCCCGTGGGCGGTGCTAACGACGACGTTTTCGCCTACTCGGAGCCTTTCGACGTCGACGGAATAGAAGTCCAGGGGAGAGAATTAAATCCGTTCATATCCCGCCGACGAAGTGGTGAGTGACCATCCAATGCATGTTCCTGAGGTGAAAAATTTATGCGATTTTGTTCAGGCGTCGATGATGTCCAGGTTTTCGGCCGATCTCGAAACCCGCCATCCGCGCCATCCGAAGCGACAGTCCATCCCCTTCTGCTGGATGCATCGGTTGGTAGTAATCGCACACCAACAGCTCTCTCTCGTAGTTCCCGACGGCCGCAACGAGGGAGCGGGAATGGCCTTCAAACTGAACTTGTTCAGTCGATTGAAGATATTATAGGGGGAGATGCTGTTCAAGTTTTCCAGCATTTCGTGAATCGTCCTGGTGGTACTCGCGAGACAATTCGTGTCGATGTTGCTCCGGCCGCACTAGCCGGCATGGAGCAGGGCATGATCCACTTACAGAGGCTTGCAGGTGCACCTTCTGGTCCCAGAGTGGAACGCATTCCTCGACAAAGTGAAAACCATCATGACACCCGTGGCCTCGATCCTCTCTTTACGGTGCAAAGGTGGACCGAGGAGGCCAAAACCGTTAATGGCAAACATGTATCTGAACGAGCCAACCGGCTAGGCAACCATATCGTACTTGCATTGTTGCCAGCTGCCATCGCAGCAAAGGCAAAGGAGGAAGAGCAAAGGCGACAAGCACAGCTGAAGGCGGAGGAGGAGGAAGCTAAACAGCGTGAGGCCGAGCGATCATCAGCCGAAGAAGCTGAGGCAGATACGCAACCAAAAGACGACGCAACTACGACCTCATCGGCACCTTCCACCGCTCCAGTTCAAGAGCACGCAGAACAAACTCCTGTCACAGACTCGGCCACCAGTGACGTCGAGATGCACGATGTACCCTCACCTGAACCAGTGACCGCTGTTTCGCAGACAGAGGCGGCAGGGCCTTCCCAGGCCCAAGAGAGATTGACTGTCATGATTCATGGCAGCGAGGTCGACATTACGGACATGGGCATAGACCCGACATTCTTAGAGGCGTTGCCGGACGATATCCGAGAAGAAGTCATCAATCAACACGTTCGCGACCAACGCGCTGCGAGAATAGAACGACCTGCAGAGTCTCAGATCAGCCCCGAATTCCTTGATGCTCTACCCCCTGAAATCCGCGCGGAACTCATCCAACAAGAAAGGCTGGAGCAGGGAAGACAGACCCGGTCAGCGACAGCAAACGACAATGCCGCACCCGGAACCGCGGCCGACATCGATCCAGCCAGCTTCATAGCCAGTCTCGATCCACACCTCCGACAAGTTGTCCTCTTGGACTCAGATGAAGGTCTTCTGCAGACTCTGCCATCTTACATGATTGCTGAAGCAGGCGTATACCGCGAAGAGGCTCAGAACCCGCGCAGATTTACGTTTGCATCGCGTGGTGGTCACAGGGCAACTTCACGACCTGTCCCGCCCCGTAAAGCTCCTGTACCAAGGGACGCTATCCAGCTTCTTGATAAAACTGGGGTGGCCACTCTCGTTCGCCTCCTCTTCTTCCCTCAGGTCTTGAAGAAGAACCTACTTTTCAAAGTGTTGGTCAACATCTGCGAGAATGGCAAAACCAGAACAGAGCTCTTCAACCTCGTTCTCGGCATACTGCAAAGCGGACCAGGTGACCTCACCGCCGTAGACAAGAGCTTTGCCCAGTTGTCTACCCGCACTCCCAAGACACCCAATCAACAAACCCCCAAGGCTCACGGTAAACAGAAGGCACCTGACCTCAACAACTCCGCGACTCTCACCAATCTTCAGAATGAATCTGTTCCAGACTTAGTCGCTCAGCGCTGTCTTGAAGCACTGGCATTCATAGTCAGCGCTAACGAGCTATCGTCCCTCTTCTTCTTGGGCGAACATGAGCTACCTGCTGGGCTCAAAAAGGCGAATACTAAGAAGGGCAAAGGAAAGGAGAAGCAAGCACCCCAAACCCACTATCCTATTGTTCTCCTCCTCGGTCTTCTCGACAGACAGTCGCTGCTCAGAACGCCATCTATCATGGATTCGGTCGTCTCATTACTCTCCACCGTTACCAAGCCGTTGGTTAGCCTGAAGTCGGAAAAGGAATCTGTCTCGGCCGCAGCACCGGAGAGCTCGAATGAGCCTGATTCCAGTATACCATCTGCACCATCGCTACTTGCTGTCCCAGATGCGGCTCGACATGAAGAACCAAGCGCTACAGCAGGAGCAGGAGCAGAAGGAGAACAGAACAAGAACGAAAACATTGCGGGCGAACAATCTGACGAACGGATTCTGCTGGCTAGTCCACCTCAAATACCGCACTCAGTGCTACGCCTCATCGTTAACATCCTGACGATTGGCGAGTGCTCTGCGCGCACGTTCCAGCAATCATTGACCCTTATCCAAAATTTGTCGCACATTCCCGATGCCCGAGACGTGATTGCACAGGAGCTGAAAGCTAAGGCACAAGACTGTGGGCAGAGTGTTCTCACCGACCTCAACCACCTCTGGGTATCGCTGCAAAATCCCACTCAAGACATTCTTGCATCCTCTGTAGCGTCCAAGTTCTCTTCACCCTCGTCTGATCAAACCAAACTCTTGCGTATCCTGAAGACATTGGATTATATGTACACCCCTCGCTCAGCGGGACCCCTGACGGATGAGACTCGCAAAAGCCAGGATGCCGAGAAAGTACAGAATATTTACGAATCATTCCGCTTCACACCACTCTGGCGGCGACTCGGGGACTGTCTCGCTACCATTGAGGCCCAGCCCGATATGGAGCATATCGCCACCGTCCTGCTACCATTAATCGAAGCTTTGATGGTGGTGTGCAAGTACGTGGGTCCAAAGTCGACTGCCGGAAGTATGGCGAGGACGATAAAGGCATCTGCATCCCCAAGGTCGCCCACGACTGCCAGAGAGTCGATGGAAGATCTCTTTGTCACGTTTACCGATGCTCACAGAAAGATCCTCAACGTGATGGTACGCAACAATCCCTCACTAATGAGTGGATCATTTTCGCTTCTGGTCCACAATCCACGTGTCCTGGATTTCGACAATAAGCGGAACTACTTCACACAGCAGCTTCACCGTCGTCCTGCATCCCGCGAACACTACGGCACGTTACAACTCAATGTTCGCCGTGCACGTGTATTCGAGGACAGTTTCCAATACCTCCAACGGAAGACTGGCGACCAAATCAAATATGGCAAGCTTAGCGTCCGATTTTACGATGAGGAAGGCGTGGACGCTGGTGGTGTCACGAGAGAATGGTTCCAAATCCTTGCACGCCAGATGTTTGACCCGAACAACGCACTCTTCCAGCCATGTGCAGCCGACAGACTGACATATCAACCAAACAAGAATTCTTGGGTCAATCCAGAGCATTTATCGTTCTTCAAGTTCGTCGGTCGGGTCATCGGAAAAGCCATCTATGACGGGCGGCTCCTAGATGCATACTTTGCAAAGAGTTTGTATCGACAGCTCCTTGGCAAACAAGTCGATTATCGAGACGTCGAATGGGTTGATCCAGAGTACTACAACTCACTGTGCTGGATTCTGGAAAATGATCCCACGCTGTTGGAGTTGACGTTCAGTGTCGAAGCGGACGAGGTTTGTTGCCAGCTTTCGTCCACAAGTCTTGAATCATTAAATTTCTTTGAACCTCAGTTTGGAAGGAACCGCATCTTCCCGCTCAAGCCAGGAGGCGAGTCCATCCCTGTCACACAGGAAAACAAGCGGGAGTTTGTACAGCTTTCGGCCAATTTCCGCTTGTACTCCTCCATTAGCGAGCAAATCGAGAATCTTGTTGCTGGATTCCACGAAATTATTCCCAAGGACCTCATCACTATTGTAAGCCGTCGCGTTTGCCATGCATTGCAGTGTTCTCATTTCACTTCTAGTTCAACGAACAAGAACTTGAGTTACTCATTTCTGGGACGCCTGACATCGACGTTGACGAGTGGAGAGCCGCGACGGAATACAACGGATACACAAGCTCGGACCCCGTTATCGTTTGGTGGTGGAGAGCTCTCAAGTCGTTCAATCGTGAAGAGAGGGCCAAGGTGTTGAGCTTTGCGACTGGCACTTCACGTGTGCCTCTCAATGGTTTCGTCGATCTCCAAGGGGTGCAAGGAGTTCAAAGATTCTCGATTCATCGTGCCTACGGGGATCCGGATCGCCTTCCTCAAGCCCACACTTGTGAGCCCATTTACTGACTAAGATGGATCAGTTTCTAATGACCATGATGTTAGGTTTCAATCAGATTGATTTGCCACAATATTCTTCCTATGAGATGCTGCGACAACAGCTGTTGCTAGCGATAAACGAAGGGGGAGAAGGCTTTGGATTCGCATAAGCATGTTCACTTGTCATTCGGATCACGTTTAGATGAACCCCCCAGTCATGTAGTAGAAGCATCATATTTGTATTTACATTACGCATACTAGCTTTACCGCAACCAGTGAGCACTCCATGTTATCGTGCTCAGCCGTGGCACGATCCGTTGATTCCCGGGGCCTCGGCTACCGTTTGGAACCGGCCCTCTGCCGTTCCTGTGGCCCGGTCATGATATATCAAGTTGAATCCGACGATTAAATATCCCTCAAGTTGTGCAATAGCCACATTGCCTTTTCACTATGAGAGCCTATGTGATCAACGAATGGAAGCATCCCTCTACACTTGCCCTCGTGCACGATGCACCGGAGCCTATGACCAGACCGGAGGATGTCCTCGTGGACGTATATTCTGCAGGCCTCAACTTTTTCGATGTAAGTATCTCGCACACATATGCGCATGCCAACCGGATCCGACGCATCCTCGACAGATCCTGCAAGCCCAGGGTAAATATCAAGTGAAACCACCCTTCCCGTTCACACTTGGCGCAGAATTCGCCGGCAAGATTGCGAGTAGCTCCCAAATCCCAAAGGGTTGCCCTTTTAAACCTGGGGACAGGGTATTTGGCAGTGCACAAGGCGCATTCGCGGACCGCATAGCTGTCAAGTGGAAAGCAATCATGCCGCTCCCCGACAACCTCACTTTCGACCAAGGGGCAGGTATGTCTCGTTATTTTCAGAGCGCCAACCT